>CAUYQG010240642.1:0-43279 GCA_963574415.1 Tarsius wallacei | reverse complement strand
GCTCAGGCAATCCTCTTGTCTCAACCTCCCAAAGTGCTGGGATTACAGACTGAGCCACCCACACCCGGCCACCGCCATATGTCAAACGGCTGCTGAGTGGGGTTGCGGGTGGCAAAGGTCTGTGGTGACAAATGGCCTTGACCCTGGCTCTTTCACAACACCAGCACCATCCCGGGAGCTCGACTCTGTCCCGGGCGGCCAGCCCCTTGGACACAGGTCAGGAGGATGGCGCCTCGATTCAGATACTCATGCGCCCTGGACTCAGCTGTTTCATACCTGGTTGAACTAATGCCCGCTGTCCCCTGAGCACGAGCGGCTGTCAGCTTCCACAGGGGACTTCAGAGGGGATTGCTAGAACCACGACATGCACATGTACACACGTGTACATGCACGTACCTGCACAAACACAAGCACACACGCATGTGTAATACACTCATGCATACACGTGTGCGTGATGCTGTATATATGTGCATGCTCTTAGCCTAAGCCACCAGAATCCATGACAGAATTTAATGGGAGCTCCTGGCAGACACAGGAGGGAAACTAAGTATCATCTAGCAAACTCCCTCCCTCTCTCCCTCCTTCCCTCCCTTCTCTTTTTCCTTCCTTCCTCCCTCCTTCCACGGGCACAGCTTGGGAGATGCCAAGACCTTCCTGGGAAACTTCAGAGTGGGTGTTCAGTGGAAACCAGACTTGGGGCAGCTGCTTTTAAAACATCTTCCTGCAGATGCTTATGCATTCTGTGCTAAGGGTCTCGGACTGCAGCTGGTGTTCTGGGGGCTGAGTCTTTGCAAGGTTGATAGGAGCCCATTGGAGCATGCCTCGGGCCGTGCCCAGCCTGTACTGGTGATCCTGCGGATTCCAGTGATGGGAGATCATCTCAGGTGTATTCACTTTGTTGAGAAAGTCAGCAAGGCTGCTCCTGCCCCAGCCTTCCATGTGCGCTCCTGGCAGACATTACCAAACAATGGCAGACAGTAACAAATGATCATGGCAGTCTCCCCCAGTTTCATGATTGCTGGCGTGAGAATGACCCTGGTAGGCCCTCCTTCCATTTACCTGCTTTTCGTCCTCTGTTACACACATTATGAGTATCGTAGAGTATAGCAAACACTCATGGCTCGTGTGCCAGGCACTGTTCTAAATGTTCTGCTCATATGAACGCATCCAGTCCTTTTAAGAACCTAATGAAGGCACAACTGTCTCTGTTTTTCAGATGGGGAAATTGAGGCCCCGAGCAGTTGAATAACTGCTCCTGTGTTACACATGGCTAGTACGGAGGAAAAGGGAATTCGAACCCTGGTCTGGAGACTGTTCTATGAAAACCCATGACAGCTCCAGGCTCCGGGGCACAGCTGGATGAAGGCCTGCTGGCCATCTTTTCCTCTGTCTCATGGCCTGGGAGAGCCACATGGGTTCGGCAGAGAATGAGATCTCCAGCGTCATCAGTAGAGCATGGGTTTGAAGACATGTCCCCTTGGAAACTCAACTTTCCCAACCCTCAGGTGTTCTTATCTATAAATTACGGATAAAAATACCAACCTCTGAGAGTTCTCCAGAGAGTAAGATGAAATACACCATGTGGAAGGCCTGACGTAGTCAACCATGAGTGGGACAGGTGGCAGGTGGCAGGCCCTCCCTCCCCAGGGGATGGCTTCACGGACATGCCACCTGAACAGTCTCATGGGACCCTGTGCTTACAGGGACCTCATGCTAGCTTTCATCTCTTACTGCTGTCGATTTGAAATTTTAAGTAATCTGAGAAGAGGGGCCCCCATGTTCCTTTTGCATCAGACCCTGCAAATGATGGCGTCAGTCCTGCTAGCCCAACAGGAAACGAGCTTCCTCCGGGGAAAGATTTTCTTGTTGGTGGCGCTGTTGTCATTGTGTTGTTTTCCAATTTGTCTCAGGGCCTACGTGAGAAAGGCTGTGGGGACAGAGGGAAAAAACCAGGAACGACTGTGGAAGGAAGCTAATACCTGTCACCCAAAGGATGCCCGTCCCGGAGGGCTGTTGGCACTCCTGGCGAGTGTGCTGGGAGCAGTGAGCACCCGAGCCGTTGCCGCTCTGGGGATGCGGTGCTTTGCCCCTGCTGGGCTGCCGTCCGCACGGGCTCTGCGTCAGAAGCTTTACATCATGGCCTCATTTCATCCTCAGGACGGGCCTGGAGGTGAGTGTTAAGATCCCCAAGTTTTAAATGAAGAGACTGAAACACAGCCACGACTCCCCGCCCCCAAGTTCGAGCAGCTGGCGGCTGGATTGCGGCAGCCTCTGTTTCCTCCCGGCCAAGAAGCCAACTTTTCCGAGACTGAGGCCAGCCAGTAAATACAGCATTCACGGGAAAGAGCCCCGGCTTCATACAATGTTGAACAAAGCTGCTCTCAGAAGTCACTTCGCAGGGGATTGCAAGTCAATAAAATCATGGAAAAAATGAGAAGAAATGGGAGATGGAGGAGTCATGTGCACCCATCGGAGGGAACTCGAGAGCAAATCATGCCAGACACTCTTGGCTGCTTGTTTCCTTTCAATGGGATTAAAAAGGAGATGATTAGACACAGTGGGCACTATATATTCACACCCATAAAATGTTTGAGAGCATCTCATGGAATGTGTACTGGCAGAATTATTTAAATTGGTTGGATCAGATTGTCGTCCCGAGGGCTGAGGGCTGGACCACTGCCCGTCAACGCAGGGTCATAGTAAAGGCAAGGGGAAGGCAGGTGCTCTGGGTGTGCAGAAGTTCCACGTTTTAATGAACTTCTCTGCCAATAATTCAAATGAGTAGATGTGGCTATCTGGGAGAGGGGCCGGAGTGGGTGTACTTGGAATCACAGACGTTTTCCCAGCACCAGCAACAGCAATAACAACAACCCTGATCACCACCATAGCAACGACATCAACCACAGGAAGAAGCCCGGTTGGCAAGTCAGGTTGGGTCTGCTCAGACATGACATTGATTTTGGCCCGTCCTATCCTTCCCAGGTTCCCGAAGAATGGAGTCTAGGCCGTGACCAAGAAGCGGTGAAGAAGGCCTGGTCCAATTTGGTCTCCTCTTTTTCCGTGTTTATCTCCATGGCTAAAATACCAGCGTTGGGGAAGCAGGGACTCCGCCGGCCACCTGCCTCATGATACCAGAATTGGGCACAGAGCAGGCACCCAGGACGTACTCCCACGTGAACGAACAAGGAAAGGATCATGATGGAGTTTGCCAATGGGAAGATGCAGACAGCTGGCCGCTCGGCGAGAAGGTCAGCCTCAGGGCTGATCTGCAGGGAATGGAACAGGCTCTGTGGCGGCCAGTTTCCCCCTCTCTCCCCAAATATGCCAATATCAACAATAGCTCAGTTCCCTAGAGCATGGCACGGTTTACAAAGAACTGCAGTGCTCTGCAGTCTGATCTTCATGACCGCCAGAGGACGTCCACAGAGCTGACGTCCTGACAGCTTTGTTTCACTTAAGGGAAATGGGGATAAAAAAGAGGGAGTGACTCAGCCCAGACACCAGGTGGGACTCCAGTCTGTGTCTCCTGATCCCCATGTTACTCGCCTTCTGCACTCCGTCGCCCCCGCAGGCCCCCCTCACCAGGAGATCAAGCTCTAGACCCTCTTGACTGACTCCCCAATGTTTCCCAACTCTTCTGATGTTTCTTAAATAATCACGAGTTTCACGAGGGCTGAATCGTAGCATGTTTTCATAGAATCCATGGAAGGTGTTGTAACTGCAAATTGTGAAGCCGCGTCTTTCCAGTGCAACGTAAGGACTCTGAAGGCTGCTGGTTCTGCAAATGAACATGTTGGTCCAGATTTGGGTTCTGCCCTCAGGAATGTGGGAGGAGCTCACGGCCCACAGTTTGTGACCTCTGGCATCACCCTCTGGGGTGGGGGGATCCCCCCTTGTGTATCTGAGGGAGGCCGTGCAGCATGTTCTCTTTAAGAGCTCAAGTTTGGGGGAGACAGGGTTTGCTTCCAGGTCCAAACAGTTCGAGCATCTGTAGGTGAAGGTAGTATTCTACTTGGCAAATGAGTTCTCCCAATTCTTACGGGTCTCCAGCCATCCCACACCCAAAGAATCACGGGCCAAGTTCTCATTCACACATGAGGCTAAGCCTGAACCCCACTTTCATGCTTGAGCCTCTGTGCTCGGCTGACCCGCCTCGCCTCCTGAATGACAGCTTCTTTAGGTCACCAGAAACTGTAGACCTGGGTAGGCAGGCTACACACGCCATCTGCCCTTTGCTCTTTACCATGGCGCTACTCTCTGGCCAGGACGCAAGACAGGGGGCTCTGGTTCAGGGCTCAAGTCCCCAGATTGATGTCCCTTTGTTTGTGGTTCAAAAGGTGAGTCTCTCAAGCCAAGGCTGGATTTCTGAACCCTCGGCCCCCCTTAGCCCGTGGGCACCGACAGAGAGTCCTCCGTGGAGCACAGCAGTCCTTCTCTCCACCTGCCTGTAACTCCTGCCTCCCTGAGATGCATAAAACCAAGCTGTGGCCTGACCACCTCAGACACCCTTGCTCAGGACCTCTTGAGACTGTGATTTTCCAGGCCATGGCCACTCCTATTGGCTCAGAATAAACCTCTTTAAATATTTTACAGAGTTTGGTTTTTCCATTAACACCATCAGGGAATCCCTGGATGCTGTCCAGGCACCCAGAGCCAGGCAGCATGACATCTGAGGGAAGACAGGTGAGGAGGCTTCTTCTCGGAGTCCTGCCTTCTTGTAGACATGCCCCCCCGCCCCCCGCGGGTGTGGGGTTTGCTTTCCTTCGTGTCTGATTGTGCAAGGGCATGTGTGTGTGTGTCTGCATGTGTATGTTTAGTTGAGACACGTGGTTCTCTCTTTAGGCGAGAACGTGAAACTTCCCAAGAGACCATGGGAGTGAGCGTGAATGGCAAACCCTCCATGCTGCCTGGCCCTTCCATCTGCTTTCACGTCCCTCTTCTTTTGTCTGAAAGAGGCTGAGAGGGGAAATCAAGTTTGAGAAGGAACCTCTGAGTGGAAACGTAGAGATACCCTCTAACATCCCTAACTGTCGCAGTGACCACAGCCCACACAAAAACGTCCCCCCTCCAGGAAACCACCTCCCAGGTAAGCACAAAGCCCCGCAGGGCCACCCCCACGCATCCACACGCTTAGTGATGGCCGCAGACGTCCAGCAGCCCCTGTCCAGTGCTCACCGGCACATCGTCCCCAGCAGAAGTGACCACCCCACTTGCCGCACACGTGGACGTGCACACACCCTGGTTCCCCCGGCATTCCCATGATGATAGATGCACAGGGGCACACATGCCCACCCTTGTGCTTGTCGCAACCCCCCCCACTCAACACAGACGCCTGGCACGCCCTGCAGCGTGGGGAGCCCACCTTTGCAAACTCCCTCTGCCTTCCCCAAGGAAAACTTCATCCTCCACAACAAACAGGAAGCAAGCCCGGCCCATCCACAGGGCTCTGCATTGGCATTCATCGCCCAGTAGGTGTCAGACAGATATTATCTGCTCCTGACTAGCAAGCAGCCCCTTCAGAGTAGAGTCCCCTGTAGGAGAAAGCTCTACCGACAGAGAAACAGAAACAGGAAAAAAAATAAGGCAGTAGCCTGGGGCTCTCGGCTCCGGGGTGGCAAAGAGCCCGCGTGCACCTCGGCTTTTCTGGCTCTTGAGTTAATACTACTCAGGGCCAGTGGCAGGGGCTGGGCACTGGGCGTGGTGAGGGCTGTGGGTTGCCAGCTTTACAGTGAGAGAGGTGTGGAGGGCATCCCTGTGAGCTTGCTCGATGCTGCCGAGTGTGTCCGTGGGCAGAGGGTGGGTAAGGGTACACAACCAGCTACAGCGGGCCGTCCGTGTGCTATATCGGGCCAGCACCAGCCAGTTCCTAAGAGCGGCCCTAGTGGTCAGATTGTCATGGTGCTAGCCTGCAGGTGGGCTGGTGCTAGGGCAGGGAAGGGGGCTCCACATGGGCTCGTGGTCGCTTTGGGACTTTGGCACACATCCTGGGGTGTGGCGTGCCTACCGCCCAGAAAGACCTGGCAGCTGGTCTGGTTCTGAATATAGGCAGCGGAGGCCCCAAAGCAGGAGTGACAAGGGTTGTTTAACAAAAGCCTTGCCAGGCCTTGTTGGGCCCACTGCCTGTGGCTCTGAGTCCTGCTTTCTGTTTCTTAAAATGATACACCGACGGCCACTTAAAATGTCCCAGACAGTCCTCTTTGCTTTAATGACAATCATTAGGCCCAGATAATGGCGACGGATGGGTGAGTTTTGTTGTCGTTCGAGGTTATTTTGCTCCTTGCCTAACTTTTATAATAACCCAGGTGGCCTCTGGCCCCCAAGGACAGGAAGTGCTGTGGTGAGGCCCCTTCCTGAACTGAGGGCATCTCGTGCCAGTCTCTGCTTGAGGGAGCTCTTGGAAGTTTCTAATTGTGAGCCCCTTAGTTGCAACTGAGTTCTTTCCTCCTCTGTGCTGACCTCCCAAGTGAGTTCTAAGTAAATGTTAACTGCTTCTTGATGTTGTAAACCAAAACAACATCCTAATCTTGCCAGTCGACTAAATGTACCTCCTCTTGGCCAAGAAGACCCCACAGATAAACCTGAAAAATGGAGTTGGAGGGAGGCCATGACAGGAAGGGGGGGTCAGTCATGCCTCATTGCGCCCCAGCCTTTTGTAGTCTAAGCACAAACGACCAGCATTCGTGTAAAGCAGAGATGGTAAAACTGACGAAATAGACTCTGTGTGGCAACAAATACCAAATTATAAATGAGATTTAAGGACATGCAAGGCAAGGTCAGGTCACGCCCTGCAAACCATAACATCTCATTAAGGGCTTTTTAAAAATTAACCCGGTATCATGGGGTTTAGCTTCCAATCTGACTCCAGCATAACATCACATGGCAGATGACAAGCCCCCGTATGTTAACTTAAGCATTCCTTTCTACTGACTTCAAGTCTTCACACAAAGCTTCACCCTTTCAACCAAATGCCGACTATAATTTCTAAAACCCACCTGTGACTTGTATGCCCCTGCTTCAACGTGTCCTGTTTTTTTTTTTCGGGCTGAACCAACATACAATTTTCAGGCATCGGTTGATGAGTTTGCCTGCAATGCCTGTCTCCCTGAAATGCACAAAACAACCTGTCCCCCGGCTACCTCGGCCACACTTTCTCAGGACATCTTGAGGCTGTTCCCTGGGCCATGGCCACTAGATTGGCTCAACATACACTTCTTTAAATATTTTACAGAGTTGTGTTTCTGATGATAGTATTATAACTAATGAGTTATGGAAATGAATTCTCTCAAGTGCTGGGGCGCCTTTTCCCCACTGCGCAAGGTCGTCAGGGCTGACGCTGGAGGAGTCTGGCTTCCCTCGTGGTCTCAGTCTGGGCCTCAGATGGGCTGTCAGGGTGGAGGGTGTCTGTGAACGCTTTCAAAGTGCACACATCTTGGGACTTATGTCGCTTTCTCTGTGGGGCGAGTCAATGAATTTCTCAAATTCACACAGAGTCCAAAAGTCCCCAAGAGTGGGCAGCTCCTCTCCCCAGGCCTTCCCTAGGGCTTGAGTCTTGCTTATGAAGGCACTGAAGCTCCCATTATCATGCACATATGTTAATAGAATAACAAGTCTCCCCCTCAGGAATCATTAACATGAGTTAATCTACAAAATTGGAATGAGAAATGCAAGGATGGGAGTCCTAAGGGAACAGCCTGACTTCAGTGAGAAGAAAACCTTGACCATCCTCTTGGCCCTGACATTAGCTCTTTCTTGACCACGAGGAGGTCACATTTATCTCTCGGTCTAGATTTTCACTTAACTCAAAAGGAGTTAGCATAGAAGGGTCTCTTCTGGTTACATCTTCAGTTCAGTGTCTTTTTTATGACAAAGTCTCTCTTTTTTTTCCCGTCAGGGTCTCACTCTGTCGCCCAGGCTGGAGTGCAGTGGCACTCTCACGGCCACCACAGCCTCGACCTGCTGGGCTCCGGCAATCCTTCTGCCTCAGCCTTCCAAGTAGCTGGAACTACAGGCACACGCTACCACGCCCGGCTAATTTTTTAAATTATTGTAGAGACGAGGTCTGACCAAGTTGTCCAGACTGGCCTCGAACCCCTGAGCTCAAGCAATCCTCTCGCCTCGGCCTCCCAAAGTGCTGGGATGACAGGCTTGAGCCACTATGCCCGGCGGACAAAGCCTCTCTTTCCGTGGTAAACCTTTTGCTCTCTCTCCGGGAGGGGCCTTGGAGCTCTGCCTACCTGCAGGGCGATTCCAGTTGCATCTGGGCTGTCCTGTGGGAAAACCTGGAGGCATGCTTAGGAGAGCTATGGGGCCCCGCGAGGGGACCACAGGGAAGAGGGGCAGTTCTCTGAGGTCTGCTCCTCAGGGTCCCCTTCCCGAGTCTGCATGCCCTGGTTGGCCTCCTGCCTCTGATCTCCACTTCTTGATTTCTTCTTCCAGCTTCTCCTTCTTCTCCCACAGAGCACTGGTCTAAGCTCAGGATGAAGTGCTTGGTTCTCTCTTGACTGCCCTTTGAGATCATTGGTGTTTGTGTGAGTGGTGCCCTCTGGCATTGTGCAGTGCACAGCCTGTGCAGCAGTGCACCGTTGATCCTGTGCATTTGAAACCTTCAGTGACTCCCTTATTCTGCTGACCTTGTTGACATTCTTAAAATGTGAAGTGGAATGTGTGGAGGAGTGAAAAATGGCTTCTCTCTACCCTTCTAGGATCTTTGACTGAGCTACAAATTAAATTGACGCAAGACGGATTAACAGGCGAAAAACTTTACTCACTTGTGGACATGTGCACAGGAGTCTTACAGAATGTGAGACTTCAAGAGGGAATAGATGATTGAAGCTTATTAGCATCCTGAGCTACAGGGCTTGGTGCTTCTGGGAGGTGTCAGTGACACAAGTTCTGGAAAGGTGAGGGAGACATTGTATGGTGCATACAGTTTGCCTTGTTACTCAGGTAAAAGGTCTCTCAGGTGGTCATAGCTTACCTGGGCTGGTATCCACTGCCGGTTTCCTCTCTTGTGATCAGAGTTAACCTTCCCCGGTAGATAAAATGCCCAGGAAGGGACTTATGACAATTGAGGTCCTTCTGGAGGGTCCAGTCTTTAGGCAGACAAGGCAAGCCCCAAGAAAGCCCCTCCCTGCATTCTGCATTCGCTGTTCCCCAAGTGCCCTCCATTTGAAGGAAGCAGCATACCAGAGTGGCATATTTGGGATGGTATTTCCTAAACTCCTTCACCTGCTTAAAGGAAAGTGCATGAAACATCACTGCTCAGATGAATATGCGGTTCTAAAGTGTACACCTGTGTAGCCGTCATTTGAATTGAGACAAGGAGTATTGCCAGCACCTTAGCAGGGACACTCTGCCCTTTGGCAGAGGTGGCCAATGTAAAATAAAATACAAAAAATAAAAATAAAAAATAAAATAAAATACAATTTTGGAACCTCCAAGCCCTGGAGACTAAGTCACGTAGGATGTTTATAACTTCTGCTTCTTAAATTATAGCTTAACTCTCTTGTTGTTGTTTGGTGAATGACTGGGAGAGACAGAGACCATACGTCACTCCTCCAATCACCGGCCTTTGTTATAGATTAACTGCCTCCTCTGTTGTCCCGTAGCTGACTCAAACCATATGGCCACCAAGACCACATAACTGTGACCTCTTCCATGTAGAATGCTTAATATACCCTTCCCAAAAGAAAAAGACTGCATCCACTAATCAGATTGTCGTAACTATGTATTAAGCCTTATATAGAAAGATGTGGAAATTCTGTCAAGCTTCCCTAAACTTTGTTTATGTGAACAACTTCAGACTTTGAAGATGTACTTTGGAAGACGGACTTCCATTCTTTAGAATCTGTTCCTCCAGGTGGTTCAGCCTCAAACTTTGGGCTTGAATAAACTCTCTTCAAACTGTATTTCTGACCCTTTTGATTATCGTAGGCTGACACCACTGTCTTGACTTTAATGGTGATAGTTTCCTTGCTTTTGTTACTGTTGCAATAGTTATGCTGCCTGAGAGTGTATCCCTAAGTACCAGATACAGAGGGTGCCCCAAAAAAGTATACACATGTTAAGAATGGAAAAAACTGTATTAAAATTGTAATACTAGGGGACGAGGGAAGGAAGAAGGGGAAAAAAAGATTGTAATACTCAATATATACCGACAACAGAAGATGAATACAAGTCACGTTTGACTTCTGCAATTACAAGAGGTGCTCAAAGGGGTTACCATCGGCACCCAGACACTTCTGATGACGGCGAACTAAAAGTAACGCATAGATAAAATCTTTTAAAATGTGTATTTTTTTTTGTCGCTCTGGGTATTAGCACGACTTGGTGCAGAACTTAATATAAATGCAATTGTACTATGTGTCTTCTTTTGCGTCTGGCCTTTTTCACTCAACGTGATACTTGTGAGATGCATCCATGTGTGCAGATGGAGTTCGTTCACTTTTACTGCTGCTTAAGTATTTCATCATAAGAATAACCCACACCTCCTGTACCTGTTCTGCCAGGGATGGAAGTCTGGCTTGTTTCCAGCGTGGGTCTGTAAAGTCAAATCATTCAAATTTAAAGCTGTTGGAACTGTGCATTATTTTGAGCCTTGAGAGGAATGTGGCTATGTGACCTGAGTCATGGAGCGTGCAGTTGCAACTTCTGTCTCTTCCTGTAAATGGTTAGAAAAGGCCATGGGGAGCCAGTGATGATACCCCCTTCAGATCAACCCCTCCTCACAGAATGATAAAGTTATCTTTCTTGGAATGTAGCAAGCTGTAACCAATCAAATCGCTCTCATGTAGGTACTGACCTGTGGAAACTGTTGCAACCCTGTGAACTTCCTGTATAAGTGAAACCTGAACTCCCCACTTTCAAATGCTGACTCATTCTTTTAGAGTCTTTATTTCATGCGTGGCTAACCTCATGCTTTGGGCTCGCAGAAACTGTGCTTATTCATACTTTCTGAAACTTCTTATTTAAGGTGAACAGGGCTACTGTAACCAATCTTGTCATGGACACCCTTGTGTACATGTCAAGGTGCATTTATGCATCAGGATATCTACCTGGAAGGGAAATCAGTGTGACTCAACTTGAATGGATAAAGTTGCAAAGTGGTTGTAACAAGTGATATGCATTTCTGTTGTTCTGCATTCTCAGCCAATAGTAGATGATGTCAGACTAGTAAATGCTGGCGATTCACACAGGTGCAAAGTGATATATTCTAGTAGATTTCATTTGCATTCATTCCTCTGATGATGAATGATATTAAGCATTTTCATGTGTTTATTGGCCATTTGTTGATACTGACAAAGATTCTTTGTTTGACCAAACTTTAGCTAGGTGTCTGAACCGTTTCTTAGGCCCATTTATACACTTTCTTGTAAAATTCAGTTTTAGCAAAACCCTGCTAAGCTAGTTTAGCCAGCATCTCCCCCACCATAATCGATATCTGATCAGCCTCAATGATATCTCAACAGGTCCCTCATCCTCTGTCATCCCTTAGGTGATGTCTGATCACCCCAGTCTGTCTCCAGCAAGAATACTCCTAGATCAGTTTAGCCGGACTCCCTCTAATCCCTGACATTTTCTCATAGACATTTTTCTCCACTGACCGGCACCCTGCTCCTTTGGACGTGAATTCCCACTTACCTGTGCTGTGTTGGAGCCGAACCTAATCTCTCTTTCCCAGTGCAAGACCCTGTTGCTGTGGTTCCCACACCTATCGTCATGGTCCTGAATAAAGCCTTCCCTATTGTGCCTGGACAAGTGTCATGGAATAGTTTTTTCTTCAACAATACTCCTCCTGAGGTGTCTGTTCAAGGCGTTTGGCCGTTTCTTGTGGGGCTGTCCTACCTTCTTTTTTCCTGTAGATTATTTTGTTTGATTGCCAGCCTCTTCCTCATCCCTTCAGCAAATCAATTTCCAGGTCTTTTCTTTTTTTTTTTTTTTTTGAGTTGGAGTCTCGCTCCGTCGCCCAGACTGGAGTGCAGTGGCCGCTCCCGGCCACCGCAGCCTCGACCTGCTGGGCTCCGGCGATCCTTCCGCCTCAGCCTTCCGAGTAGCTGGAACTACAGGCGCGCGCTACCACGCCCGGCAACTTGATTGAGGTAAAATCTTAAGAAACCATAAAATGTATTCATTTTAAGTGTAGATGTTTGGTGAGTGTTCATGAGTATGTAGACATATGTTGCCATCACTACTACATGTAGAATAGTTTTACTACCTAAAAATCCACTCTGCAACCAATCTCCTCACCCTCACCCCCGGCTCCAGGCAGACTCTGATCTACTTTGTATTGTGTCGTGAAAGGCTAATTTTGTCCGAACTGAGTGCCAATGAAGTCATCCAGTGTGTGCTTCTGTTCCGTTTGCCTTATTTTGCTCATGCATACTATTGTGTCTATCGGTATTCTGATCTTTTGTGTTTCTGAGTAGTATTCCTTTACGTGGATACGGCTCTACTTTCGGCCTTCCGCCTGTGGTGGACATTTGACTCTTTTCCGGTTTCAACTCTTATTAATAGAATAAAATGGCCATGAGCAATGGTGAACAAGTATCCGTGAGCATGCGTTTTCATTTCTTCTAGGTAGATGTCTAGGAGTGGAGTGTCAGATTGCAAGGCAAGTATACTCGTATGTGTATCTCCTTAAGAAACTGTCAACACTGTCTTCCAAAGGGGTTTCTCCCAACCAGCCATGGATGGACATTCCAAGCTGATCCTCATACTTGGGACACCTAGTGTCCTGACTTAGATTTTAGCCATTTTAGAATATAAAGGAGAAACTCTTTTTACACGTTTGAATTCATATTTTCCATTGACCAAGGATGCTAAGTGCCTTTCCATGTGTTTATTGGCTACTCACTGTTTTCTTTTGTGTTCCTTCAACTGTTTTGCCCATTTTGAAATTTGAGTCATTTGTCTTCTTTTCTTGAGTTCTTTATATATCCTGGATACAACTTCTTTGTCAGGAATTTATATTGTGGATATTTTTTCTCTGTCAATTACTTGGCTTTAATTTCTTATTAAATTTTTTTGAAATGTACATGTTTTTAATGTTGAATGAGGTTCCGATGTATAATTTTTTCCTTTGTGCTTTGTCCTTTTTGTATCCTGTAAAATATTTGCTTACCTCAAGGTCATCAAGATTTCTCCTATATTTTATTTCAAAAGTTTACAGCTTTAGCTTTTACTTTTAAATCTATGATCTATTTTAAGTAAATTTTATGTATGGTATAAGATAAAAATCCAAGTTCTTTTTCTTTTGTGTGTATGGAGGTTCATTGCTCCTGGGCCATTTTTGAAAAGACTATCATTTCCCCATTAAATTACCTTGACACCTTTATTGAACATTAATTGACCATGTAAGTGTGAACTTATTTCTTGGATCTTTATTCTGTTCCGTTGACTTATCTGTCTATCCTTATACCTATGCCACACTGCCTTGACTCGTGTGGTTTTATGGCGAGTATTGAAATTAAAAAGCGGTAAGTCTCCTGTGTTGTTAATTTTTTTCAAAGTCAGTTTGTCTATTTCAGTTTTTTTTTTTTTTTTCATTTCCAGGTAAATTTTAGAATCAGTTTGTTAAATGAAAAAAAAAAGAGTGCTGGAATTTTGAATGGGATTACATTAAATCTATAGATCAATTGAGGAGAAATTAACATAATACTGAGTCTTCCTTCTTTGAACAAGATGTGTTTCTCTCCACTTATGTAGGCCTTAATTTCTTTTAGCAATATTTGGTAATTGTTCAGTGTACAGTGTTTTTATGTATCACTAAATAGTTATATATTCTACATATTCTACATAATATTCATAATATATTCATATTCTATATAATACACATAATATATTATTCATATTATACATAATATTATGTATAATATACGTATATATAATATATATGTAATACAATATAGTTGCATATAATTATACAACTAAATTGAATATATATCCTTAAATATTTCATTTCTGGTGCTATTGTAAATATGCTGTTTTATATTTCATTTTCTATTTGTTCCTATTATATAGAGATAAATTGATTTTTTGTATATTGACTTTGCTTACAGAGAACTTGCTGAACTTAGTTATCTATTACAGTAATGTTTTTAGAGATGTCTCAGGATTTTCTGTATACATGCCCATGTCACCTGCGAATAAAGACAGTTTTACTGCTTCTTATTCAATTTGTATGCCTTTTATTTAGTTTCCTTATGTTATTACACTGACTGGAAATCTCTAGTAAAATAGCGAATAGAAATAATCAGAACAGACACCTCCTTGATCTGTTCCTACAGATGCTCAAGTTTTCATTATTTAGTTGACTTTAGCAATAAGGCTTTGTTTTGTTTTGAATGCCTTTTATCAATTGAGAATGTTTCCTTCTACTTTGATTAGAGGTTTTAACATTATGGGTGTTGAATTTTGGTAAATACTTCTTTTTCATTCTCTGAAATGATCTTATGGGTTTTTTCCTGCTAGTATATTGAAATATATTAATTGATGGTTGGAATGTTAAACCTACCCCATTCCTGGATAAACCCCAACTGGTATATACCCCCTTTTATGCATACCTGGGTTTGGTATGGTGAACTTGTATTAAAGAGTTTTGCACTTAAATTAATGAGGGGTATTGGTCTGTAGTGTGTGTGTGCACGCGCGTGCCTGTGTGTGTGTGTGTGTGTGTGTGTGTGTGGTTTTTTTTTCTTGGTAAGGTCTCTTGACTGTTAACTCATAAATGAGCTAAGAAGTATTTATTCTTTTATTTTGTAGAAAAAAAAGGCTGTATGAGACTGGTATGATTTCTTCAATATTTTTAATGTTCACCAGTGTAAAGCCTTCTGTATCTGGCGTTTTCATTGTGGAAGGTTTCTAGTGCTTAATTCAATTGCTTTAATAGGTATAGAGCTATGTGAATTTTTTTCTTCTTATATCAGTTTCAGTAATTTGTATCTGTCAAGGAATTTGTTCACTTCGTCTAAATTGTTAATCTCCTTGGCCTAAAGTTGTTCCTCATACTTCTTTTTTTTTTTGAGTTGGAGTCTCACTCTGTCGCCCAGGCTACAGTGGCACACTCATGGCCACCCCAGTGTTGACCTGCTGGGCTCCGGCGATCCTTCCGCCTCAGCCTTCCAAATAGCCAGAACTTTAGGCACGCGCCACCACGCCCGGCTAATTTTTGATTTGTTGTAGAGGTGAGGTCTCGCCAAGTTGCCCGGGATGGCCTCGAACTTGTGGGCTCAGGCAATCCACTTGCCTTGGCCTCCCAAAGTGCTGGAATGACAGGCTGTCCTCATACATCTTTATTGCCTTTTTTGTCTTTGGAGGATCTATGTTCCATTTTCATTCTGATAAGGTGTCTTATTCATTTTCTGTGATTGGTTTAGCTAGAATTTATAATTTTTATATTTTCAAAGAACTTGGGTTTTGTTTCTTTGCTTTTAATTGCTTATTAATATCCCACTTAATTGATTTTCATTCTCATTTTTATTATTTTCTTAGTTTACTTACTTTGGGGTTAATCTGCTTCCTTTTTCTAGATTCTTAAAGTGAAAAATTAGATCATTGGTCTTAGAATTTGATTATTTTTTAATATGAACATTTGAAGGTATAAATTGTTCTCTAAGCATTTGTTTCTGCTTCACACAAATGTTGATATGCTGTGTTTTCATTATCATCGGTTCCAAATTTGTTCTGATTCTCTTTGTGATTTCTTCTTTACGTTTTCATTATGTTCATTTTAAAATATTTTCTAATATTTCTTCTAATTACTTTAAAAATGTTTAGATATAATCCTGATACGTTATTTTATTTTGAATAAAATTTTATTTTGATCAGAGCACATACTCTGCATAACTCGCATTATTTTAAATTTATTGAAACTTGTTTTATGGCCCAATATATATATATATATGGCTTACATAGGTGAAGGCTACACATGAATTTGAAAAGAATATATGTTATTCTGTCATTTGGCATTATTTTCTATAATTTTCAAGTAGGTCAAAGTGATTAAGAGTGTTGTTCAAATTTCTATATCCTCCCTGATTTTCTATCAAAATATCTTATCAACACTAAATAGTGTTGAAACAATAATTGTGTATATATCTGTCTCCTTTCAGTTCTGTCAGATTTTGCTTAGTGTCTTTTGACGTTCTGTTGTTACTTGCATACATATTTAGAATTATTATGTCATCTGGATGAATAACTCCCTTTGTCATTATAAAATATTCTTTGCCTAAAATCTGCTGTGTCAGAAGTCAAGGTAGCCGTCTGAGCTTTCTTATGATTATTATTAACATGGTCTATCTTTTACCATTTCTTATGCTTTGAACCTATCAGTTCTTTATAGTGTGTTTTTTGTAGACGGCATATAGATGCATCTTTGATAAGGGATGTGCTGGGGCCAGTTCATACTAGCTCATGAGAGCTGATTATTACATCTTCAGGAATTTTGCAAGCTGGTAGGTGGCATCTTGTACCTTAATATTGGCCATAGTGGAAATCTTGACACCACAAAAACAAGCAAGCTACACCAATTAAGACATTTATTCCACCAAGGATCTGACTGTTAAACATTTACCAGCAGACACAAGTGTTGCTTTTTTTTCCCTTGGTCTAATGATCTCTGCCTTCAAAACAGAATATCATGACTATTTACATTTAATGTAATTATCAACATGGTTAAGTTTAAGTTTATTATCTTTCTATTTGTTTTCCATTTATGTCATCTTTTAAAAAAACACAAAATACAGGCCATTTTTTAGAGCACTTTGAGGTTTACAGAAAAATTGAGCAAAAGGTACAGAGATTTCCCAAATAGCCCTAGCGCCTACACACACACAGCCTTCCCAGTTATCAACGGCACCCACCAGAATGGGTCATTTGTTACAATTGATGAACCTACACAGAAATATCACTATCACCCAAAGTCCATAGTTTACATTGGGTTCATGTTTCGTGTGGTGCATTCTATGGGTTTGGAGAAATTTATAATGATATGTATCCACCACTGTAGCATCCTACAGAAGAGTTTCACTGCCCTAAAAATCCTCTGTGCTCTGCCTGCCTCTTCCTCTCTCTCCTCAACCCCTAGAAACAACTGATCTTATTGTCTCTATAGTTTTGCCTTTCAGAATGTCATACAGTTGGAATCACCCAGTATGTAGATAGCTTTTTCATGCTGACTTACTTCACGTAGTGATATGCATTTAAGGTTCCTTTATGTCTTTGCATGGCTTGATAGCTAATTTCTTTCTAGTGCTTAATCATATTCTGTTATATGAATGTACTGGCGAGTATTTACACATTAACTTACTGCAGGATAGCTTGGTTATTTCCAAGTTTTGGCAGTTATGAACACTGTTGCTATAAGCGTGTGTTTGCAGGTCTTTGGGTGAACATAAGTTTTCCACTCCTTTGGGTAAATGCCAAGGAACATAATTGCTGGACCCTATTTTAAGAATGTGTTCAGGAAGAAACCATGAGACTGTCTTCCCCAGTGACTGTCCGATCTTGCAGTCCTGCCAGAATCACTGAGAGTTCTTCTTGCTCCATGCCCTCAGCAGCATGTGGTGGTGTCGGTGCTCTGACCCTTGAGCATTTTGATAGCTAGTATCTCACGGTTTTAACTTGCATTCCCTGATGACATACGATGTGGAGAATATTTTCATACCCTATTTGCCATCTGTATATCTACTTTGGTGAGGTGTTTGTTAAGGTCTTTGGCCCATTTTTAAATTGAGTTGCTTCTTTTCTTACTGTTGGTTTTCAAGAGTTCTTTGTATATCTTGGATAACAGTTCTTTATCAGATGGGTCTTTGCAAATATTTTCACCCAATCTTTGACTTGTGTTTTTATTCTCTTGACAGGGTCTTTCTCAGAGCAGAGATTTTGAATTATGGGAATGCAGATTGACAATTATTCCACTCATGTATCATGCCTGTGGATCTAAAAGGTCATCACAAAACTCCAGGTTATCTGGATGTTCTTCCATGCTATTGTCTAGCAGTTTTATAGTTTTGTATCTTACATGTAGGTCTGTGACCCATTTTGAATTAATTTTTGTGAAGAGTGTACATAATTCTGCATCTAGATTTATTTATTTATTTGAGTCAGTGTCTCACTCTGCTACCCACACTGGAGTTCAGTGGCACACTCACGGCCACCGCAGCCTCAGTCTGCTGGGCTCAGACGATCCTTCCACCTCAGCCATCCAAGTAGCTGGAACTACATGTGCATGCTACCATGCCTGGCTTATTTTTTGATTTATTGTAGAGACAAGGTCTCACCAAGTTACCAAGGTTAGTCTCGAGCTCTTGAACTCTGGCAATCGTCTTGACTTGGACTCATAAAGTGCTGGGATTACAGGCTTGAGCTGCCACACCCTGCCTTGATTTATTTATTTTTAATAGTTGTTCAATTATTCCAGCATTATTTGTTTAGAAGCTTATCTTTTCTCCATTGTACTGTCTTTGTGCCTTTATCAAAGATGAGCTGACTATATTCATGTGGGTCTATTTGAGGTTATCGTGTTCCACTGATCTCTTTGTCTGTTCTTTCACAAATACCACACAGGCTTGTTTACTGTAGTTTTATAGTAAGTTTTGAAGTTGGGTACTGTCACTTCTCCAACTCTATACTTCTCTTTCAATAATCTGGGTGCTATTTGGGGCCTTTTGCCTCTCCATGTAGACTTTAGGATCAGTTTGTCAATGTCCCACCAAATAAGTTCCTGAAATTTAGATTGGGAATGCATTGAATCTATAGATCAGGTTGGGAAGAGATGACATCTTAGCACTATTGAATCTTTCTACTCACGAACATTAACATTTCATCAGAGTTTCGTAGTTTTCTTCATTATGGATCTTGTGCATATTTTGTTAGCTTTATACCTAAGTATTTTATTGAGGAGGTGAAAATACAAATGATATTGCATTATTAATTTCAAATTACACTTGTTCATTGCTATTATGTAGCAAAATTATTAAACTTTGTATATTAACTTTATATTCTGCAACCTTGCTATAATCACCTATGCGTTCCAGCAGTGCTTTTGGTCAATTCCTTTGGATTTTCTTCATAGATAATCATGTCATCAATTTTCTTTCCTCTTTCCCAACCATGTACTTTCATTTCCTTCTCTCCTTCCCTCTCTCCCTCCCTTCCTTCCTCCCCCCCTTCTTTTTTTTTTCCTCATTGCGTTACCTAGGATCTTGTATCCAGGAGGTAAAAATCACAAAAGTTTGAGGTGTCCCCAGTGACTTGTTACCCTTTTTTGTTCATCTTTCAAACTTGTCCAATACTAAGGCCCTAGGAATGAATGAATTCAGCATTGGGTTTTCCTACCTCGACACTGGTCTCTACAAAGGTTTCTGCTCCAGTGTGCTGTGATTCTCTGTGTCTAGCAATCTGTCTTTCCATTGGGGAAATGGGGGAGGGTGGCAGGGCAGTGGCTTGCTTGTGATGTCACTTCTTTTATGGATCTAAGAAGAGTTGTTGGTTTTTACACTTGTTCAGCTTTTCACTTGTTGTTAGGGTCAACTGGAGACTGCTGTCTTTATTTTTCTTTTCCCTCTTTTCCTGCCATACTTTGGATTGATTATTTTTTTAGTATTCCATTTTATTTCCTCTCGGTTATACCTCTTTGTTTTAATCTGTTAGTTATATGCATTTTGACTAATCCTAGTCTGAATTCAACTAAAATTATACCACTCTATGTATAACTGAATGACTTCACAAAAATAAACCTCTGTTCCTCCCTCCCATCCTTTATGTTAATATTTTCATGTATTTTACTTCTATATTTGTGTAATCTCTACAGAAAGCTATATACTTTGCCTTAAATGATAGATTGTCTTTTTAAAAGTCATAATAAAAATGTTTTATATGGCTGGGCTCGGAGGCTTAGCCGGTAATCCCACCATTCCGAGAGGTCAAGGCAAGTGGATTGCCTGAGCCCGCTGGTTCAAGAACAGCCCAGGCAACTTGGTGAGACCTCATCTCTAGAATAAATAAAAAATTAGCCGGGCATGGTAGTGGTAGTGTGTGCCTATAGTTCCAACTACTTGGAAGGCTGAGGTGAAGGCTGAGCCCAGCAGGTTGATGCTGGGTTGGCCGTGAGTGTTCCACAGCACTCCAGCCTGGGCAACAGAGTGAGACTCCAACTCAAAAAAAAAAGTTTTATATTTAACCACATATTTACCATTTCTGGGGTTCTTCATTGTTTTGTGTCTGTCTGAATTTCCTTTTGGTATCATTTTCTTTCAGCCAGAAAAGTTTGCACATTTCTTACGTATGTAGACCATGAATTCCCTAAACTTTTATTGTCTCTAAAAGTTCCTATTTCCCCTTTGTTTTGGAGGATATTTTTTTCTGAAATATCCTCCAAAACAAAGGGGAAATAGGAATTTCAGGTTTGCATGTTTTTTTCTTCTTTTAGAATTTTAAATGATTTTTTCTTTTAGAATTTTAAAGATGAGATGGTGTCTCATTGTGGTTGCCATTTGCCCACTTTTTAATGGGGTTGTTTGATTTTTTTCTGATTTACTTTTTGTAGATTCTAGATATTAGTCCTTTGTCAGATGTATAATTTGCAAATATCTTCTCCCCTTCTCTAGGTTGCCAATTTTCTCTATTATTTCTTTTGCTGCGCAGGAACGTTTTAGCTTAATTAAGTCCCAATTACTTATTTCTGTTATTGTTGCATTTGCTTTTGGGGTCTTAGCCATGAATTGTTGCTTAGACCAATATCAAGAAGAGTTTTTCCTATGTTTTATTCTAAAATTCTTATTGTTTCAGATCTGACATTGTAAGTCTTTAATTCATCTTGAATTAATTGTTGTATATAGTGGGACTCAGAAGGGGGAGGGTGGGAGAGGAATAGAGATGAAAAATCTCCTATCAGGTACAATGTGAACAGGTGGGGATGGAGGGAACACTTAAAACCCAGACTTCTTTGCCACTATACAATGCATCTGTGTAACCAAAAATCATTTGTATCTCCTATAGTCTCTGAAATAAAAAGTTAAAAACATTTAAAAGTTTCGTTTCATTGTTTTCTGCTTTGAGTTGTTTTCAATGAGATGTATGAGATGTCTATAATAAGTCTTATCTTTGTTCCCCTATATGGAAAGTGTCTTCTTACTCTGACATTTTTAAAGATTTTCTCTTTATCTCTTTATTTGGCTTTTAGCAATTTGGTGATGATGTGTCTTTGTGTGGTTTTCTTTATGTTAACCCTGATGGATTCAGTTCTTGATGGATATACTAGGCTTCTTGGATCTTTGAGCTATAGTTTTATCAAATTGAAAACTTTTCAGTCAGTATTTATTTATATATTTTTCTAACTCCTTTCCATCCTATTTCTGGGCCTCCAATTCCACATATGTTACCCTGTTTGATTTTGCCCTACTGATCACTAAAGTTTTGTTTTTTTTGGGGGGGGGGGGGTTGTTCTTTTTTCTTCCTATTACCAATTAAATAATTTATGCTTCTATATCTTCAAGTTTACTAATCTTTTCTTCTTACTTAATCTGCTGTTAAGTTTATCCAGGGAATTTTTCATTTCAGATACATACACGAACACATACACACACACACACACACACACACACACACACACACACACACATCTAGAAGTTCCACAGGGTACTTTTTAATATCTTTTAATATTTTTGTTTAAATCTTGAGCATAGTTATTATTTTAAAGGCCTTACCTGTTAATCCTAACAATTCTGTGATTTCTGGATTTGTTTCTAGCAAATGTGTTTTCTCTATGTAATTGTTCACATTATCCTTCTTCTTTGTCTACTAATTTTGTATTTGATGCTAGGCATTTTGAATATTGCATTTTTGAGTGTCAGCATTGTGTTAACCTTCAGAGTACATTGAGTTTTGTTCTGGATGAGGTTAGGTTACTTGTGGATCAGTTTTATCATTTTGAGATCTGTTTTAAATATCTTCTAGGACAAGTCTTTTGTCTATGACAGTAAGCCTTATTAATAAGGGCTAACTCTGTGTTCTCCCCTGAGAGACACAAAGTGTTCCCACTCTGGCTGGCCAGAACTCAGAATTCCAAGAATCCAGTTCAGATTCCTGTTTGGATTCCAGGAAATGTTCATCCTACAGCTTCTTGGTTGTTTCTTACCAAGTGGTATGGATTTTCACACTATTTATTTGTTGCTTAGCATTTAGCAAAAGACTCGTGAGACCCTCTGGCAGATTTCTGGAGTTCTTTATTCCCACATGATTCTCTCCTCTTCTGTACTGGACCCCAGTTGAACTTGTGGTCTCAATTGCTTTAAACTCCAGACTCTGCCTTCTCACCTCAGTGAGAATGTTGCTGTTTACATGGGCTCTCCTTCTCTATGCCACTGTATGGAAAGTACCCTCATGGGGAAAGTGATCACCTCATTTGTTTCCCTTCTCTTAGGGATCACAGTCTTATACCAACAGGTGTCTAATGTTTCATATATTTTAATACAGTTTTCTGGTTGTTTATCATGGGAGTAAACGTCTAGTGCTATTTACTCTGGCATGATGGAAGCAGAAATCTATCTCCCTGCTGACTCTTGAGTCAGTAAATACAGCCCAGCCTTTCACTCAGTGTCCGGCCTCTCATCTGTAATTACCTAGAGGACATTTTCTGCCCTGCCATTATCTCTGAGTCACCATGTTCTAAAGTGAATTCCTTGTCTTAACCTTCCCATCAGCTCTTCCAGTTCCTCTGTGTCTGTCAAGCTCAAAATCTCGGCCATCTTTAAGCATTAACTTAATTGTCCATCTCCTATTTTTAATCAGTTCCAGTTTCAAGTTGTGCCAATTCTTCTTTGAAGGTCTTTTAAATCTACTCCCTTCTCTCTATTTCTGCTGCAACCTTACCTTACTGGGACAAGTCCTCATCAATGCTTTTTAATAGTTTCAAAATAGTTTTCTAAATGGAAACCATAGGGAGGCTGAGTGATCACATATATGCCAGAAGCACAAATATACCTCTCAATGATCAGTGGAGCTCTTCAAACATGCCCTGCCCACTCCTTATCCTGTGCCCTGGGCACTTAAAGGACTATACTGATCCTCTCCTCCAGCCTCCATCTCATCTCTGAATCTTTCCACATACTATTTCCTCTTCTTGGCCCACTCTTCTTTCCAACTCCTCCTTTCCACCCAAACCACACTTTGTCTCCATCCTCCTTCTCATCCTTCAGTTCTCAGATTAACTATAGTTGACTCTTGAGCAATGCAAAGACTAGGGGTGTCAACCCCCCACTCCACCAGTCAAAAATGTGCATGTAACTTTTGACTCTCCAAAAACGTAACTACTAATAGCCTACTGTTTACCAGAAGCTTATTGATAAGATAATTGATGAACACATATTTTGTATGTGATATGTATTAGGCACTGTATTCGTAAAGTGGGCTACAAAAAAGAAAATGTTACTGAGAGAATCATAAGGAGAAAAATATACATTTACAATATTTATTATGAATTAAGTAGAAGTCGATTATCAAAGAGGTCTTCATCTTTATCATCTTCACGTTGAATAGGCTGAGGGGAGGGAAGAAAGGATCGGTGGATCTTCCTGTCTTAGGGGTGGCAGAGGCAGAAGAAAATCTGCTTAAAAATGGATTTGCACAGTTCTCAGATCAGCTAGATTCCTTGTTTTAGAAATACGTCCCTTCCCTCCTTTTTCATAGTTGGTGTTGGGTGGCCTGAGTTTCTTTCCCCATGGGCCATTTCTCTTGTTGCACCATCCTGAAATTGTATCTCCCACCAGATCCTAGGATGAGGCTCCTGGACCCCACATATTCATGGTGCTGTTGCGACTACTGCTTTGTCACCAGTGCCTAACGCAGGACCTGGTACAGGTAAGATGATCAGGAAATCTTTATTGAATAATGAATGTCTGGATGAAGAAATGAGGGTAACGTATACATGGCATGGTCTTGGTTCCTTTAGTGCGTTCAGATAGATTCAGAGACTTACAGGGAGTAAGCGTTAGAAAAGACCTAAAGGTAACTTAGGCTTAGCTTTCATTTAAGCAGGCAGCCCCTTTGCCACTCTCTACTCAATGGTCATCTAGACTGTGTTGAATCCACTCAATAATTGGGAGATTATCCCTGGCTATGGTAGTTTTACATTTTTGACTAGTGTATTGTGAAAAATTACACCAAAGTCTTTTTCCACATAACTTCCATCCACTGGTGTCAGTCTTTTCTCTGAACCTGTGTAGACAATTCTTGTCCTTTATTACAGTAATAGCTCTTAAGTATCAGAAGACCTTCTGCAATTTTTCTTGATAATGAAAACAACTGTAACTATGTCAGCTGATATTTGTCAAGTGTTTACCTGCTCACTTGAAATTGACTATAATCCTTTGAGATAGTTCATTTATCATGACTGTTTTCGAGATGTTTAGGACACTGAAGCTCACTGGGGACCACGCACAGCTAGAATGAGATGCCCGACGAGTTCCAGCTCTTTGAATTTCCCCATTCAGGCTCCAGACACACAAGTGAGGGGGCCTTGAGAGGACTCCAGCTCCAGATACAGGAGAGACTTCAAGGGAGAGCCACCCAGGTGAGTCCAGTAAGCTCCCAGCAGAGCTGGACATACAAAATAAAATGATCTTTTTTGTTTTGTTTTGTTTTAAACGACTAAACATTGAGTAGTTTATTATGCAGCAATGGAGAAGCAGACACTAACCTCATCTTGCACTGCCCCTTCAGGCCAAAGTCAGGGAAGGCTTGACTCTAGGAGTGCACAGGGTAGGTTCTCAGTAGTGGTGACCTGTCACTACTTCAACCAGTACCATCAATACTGCTATTTCAGTGATGGGCACTCTATGACAAACATAGGCAGCATTGTGGGAGCACGGGGCGGGGACTGAGGCACCCCAAAATCAGGGAGCACAAGTACAGAGAGGAGTGTTCTGGAAAAAGGGGAAATGAGAGCCAGGTTGTACCTTAGAGAGTGTGACATACTTTTCCTAGCAGGACAATTTAGGTTGAGCAAATAGCTCGGGCATGAAACCCAAAGAGTAAGTCATATCAAGGGAGACATGCTTTGGTCCCGGGTTGAGACACAGGATGATTAGGGGTTGGGGGGACAAAAAGAGCTGGGGAGGAGCCTGTCCAAACTGAAGCAACAAAAGCAGCTTCTCATTGGCAGAAAATTTCCAAGCACTGGAGACTCCTTTTGTTTTGGAATTCTCCTCTGATGCCCCAGCCTGTGTGGGATATCTTACTTAGGAGTTGAAAACAAGAGTAATGGCCCTCCCACCTTATCTCAAGAGTGAACAGAGGATTTATGAGATGCTGACAGAAGGGCTTCAGCCATCAAAGATAAGATCCTGATTGGCCATTGCCCCACCATATTTCCAGAAGTCAAGACTGTAAGGTCTTGCTTGTGCTGACACTCTCCGGGCTCCTTCTGTGCTCAGCCTAGCATCCCTGACTGGGAAGGCACGCCTATGCCTCTGGAGCACTGCTGGGAAAGGCTGAGCAGAGGACAGGCCACCTCTCCAGGTTCCCAGTGAAGTGGGTGGATTTGTGAGTTTTTAGTGATGTTGGATAGTTTTGCACCCATCACTGGCCAGAGCCCAAACCTTAGCAAAAATGGACGAAGTCCCCTTTTAGTAGTGGGTTTCACCTTTGTCAGCTCACTAACTATGTATAGATGACAGAAAATGCCCAGAGTGTATTTTTTGGGAGAAAACCACTGGTCTGGCCATCACTGAAGTGGACCCAGAAACCTGGATGAAATTGAGAAGTGAGAATTCACCATGAGGGGAAGATATAGATAACCTAAAATAATTTAGCTTTCTGTTTCATTGAATAAAATGAACCTCCTCTTGGTTGTCAGTTTCCTAGGGACTGCTGGTCTTTTCTCAGCAAAAAAAGTGATTTTGAAGATGTCCATTTCCTGGGTGAGTAGATGAAACAAAAGCTCAGTCCTTCCCAGGATGATCATAAAGACAGAAAATGAATGGGCTTGGAGCTCTGTTAAGAGATTTGGGCTAATAAGGAACCACTGGAAGTTTTGTGGAGAAAGTGTCAAAGGTCAGATTTGTGATGGGCAGTGGGAGGAAGAGAGAGGGTGGACAGCCCAATAAGGATGTGGTGCAGATGGGCTGGGTGCAGGTTAGCCAGGCTTGCTCAAACAGCATGTGTCTCAGTTCATTCGTACGGCTACAACAAAATACCTATGACTGTGTAATTTATAAAGAACAAATAATTTATTTTTCATAGTTCTGGAGGCTGGGAAGTCCAAGATCGAGGCACCAGTGTCTGATGAGGGCATTCTTGCTGTGTCCTCACATGGTCCAAGACAGAAGGGCAAACAGGAAAAATGCTGTGTCCTCACAAAGAAGAAGAGAGAGAAAAGAAAAGCAAACTCACCCTGAAAAACCCTTTTAATAGCAGCGTTAATTCATTCATGAAGGTGGAACCTCATGACCTAAATCTCTCCCAAAAGGCCATACCTCCCAATGTGTTGCATTGGGGATTAAATTTCAACATGAATTTTGGGAGGGGACAGAAACATTCAAACCTGAGCAACATGAAAGAGATGGAGAGGGGGAGGGTTCAGAACCATATCTGAGGAAGGACTCCTTACCTGTGGGGAGGACTGACCCTCCCAGTGGTGTCATCTTGACCCCTTGTCTTCCTCAGGGCTGGGCAATCCCCATGCTCTGCTCTGTCTCCTCCGTCTTCATTCACCAGAACCCACCCCAGCATCCTTCATTCTTTCACTGGCACATGCGTCTTCTTCCCGTCTGACCACCTTCCCGCCAGCTTGAGACAGCAAGGGCTGTTAGATCACATCCAGGGGGCAGTGGGCGAGAGGTGAGCCCCCTGGGGGAGAATCTGGGAGAACAGGACTCCCAGGACCTGGCTGGCCTCCTGGTGTCTGTTTGCTCCCCAGCTCCTATCATAGGACCTCCCAACCCCACCCCTTTTGGACAAGTTACCGCCAGGCCCTGGCTTGGACCCAGAGCAGCCATGTGTGTGGACGTGTTCCAGCACAAGCATCTGGCTTCCTGGCGAGCACCCCAGACGGCTGTAGAAGCATCTCCATATTTGCTTTCCCCTCAGGTCCTCCCTCTTGGCTGTGGGTCTGTCTCCAGTGGCCTGTTCCCTGGATGCTTGTTCTCAGGTCTCCTCTCCGGTCTGCTGGCCCTGGCTCAGCCTCCCATCCAATCCACTGCCCACACCTTTTTTTCAAATTCCACCCCAGCCACAGCACCCCTTGGCTCAAAAGCACAAATGTCCCTTCTGCACCTGAAGATGCGACCCTTCCCCGGCGGGATACATCTGGGCCACCTGGGGTGTTCTTTAACACCAGACCCATTTACTCTGAATGTGAGCCTCTTGTCAAGGTGACCCAGTGTACTCCCCGCGGGTCTACAGAATGAATCCGAAGTGTCCAAGCCCGTCATCATGGTTTTCTGTTTGTGGCCTTGACCTCTCCCGATGGCCTCATTGAACTCGCACTTGGACAAGCCTCTGTGTCAGACTGGGCCCCTTCGATTTCCCCCGCATCACCACCATCTGTGATTTTCCTGGTGCCTTATCATCCAAGTTCACACACGGAAGCCCTGCTTTCTCTCCACGATTCAGCTCTGTCTTCATGCAGATTCTCTGGAAACGAGAGCCCGAGGCAGGACTTGGGCACTGATGCTTTACAGGAGGGGCTGAAATTCTGGGAGCAGGACAGGTAGGAGGGCAGGCCGTGGGTAGAAATGGAGGGGGACAGATGCCGGTTGTGGTAAGCTACTGCTCCAGCCACAGCCTCCCTGGGATACGCATCGTGTTTGCTTGGCCGGGCAGGAATTCTCCAGAGAAGCCACGTAGCAATGTCCTCTTAGGAGCAATCCATCAGGGAGAGGAAAGGAAAAGAATGTATCCTCCAGTTTCTTCTTTCCTTCCTTCTTTCAAAGTTTATCCCATCAGTATAAATGACCTTGCCTCGTGTGACAACCTCGAGGAAGCTGGGCCCTGCATTTTCAGAGAGGACTTCCAGGTGTGGCATAGGGGATTGCCAGAGACACAGGCCATGGCTGTCTGCCGGCAGCTGCATCTTATAAGCCCAACCTTGCAGCCAGGCGCAAATGTGAAGGCCAAGCCAGTCTTGGGGCAACTCCCACTACCGCAGGGACAAGGAAGGTGGAAGGCAGGAGGTGGGAGGTGGGGATATAAAAGAAAGCCTTGTCTGGACCCAAGGGTGGGCACAGTGGCTTGAGCGGCAGAACTGCCCAGCTGGGAGACTTGTTCTGTGACCCGACCTCCACCATGGAGGCTGTGCTGGGGCTGACAGAGAATTTCTCCACCAAAGAGCCCAGCCTCTTCTCTGGGCTGCAGGGACTAGACTGGTGTCTGGAGATCTTCCTGGAGAGGCATCAGCTGCTCTGAGTGTCCCAGGGAGGCAAAATGACCAGGTGGGGCATTCTCCCACCCATGGGACCTTTGGCACTCAGCCTATAGGCTCCTGCCCTTTCGGGGCTCCCAGCTTCTCTCCTTGTGACTTTCATGTGCATGAAGTGCATGCTGTCTTGGACTTGCATTTTTTTACGTGTGTGACTCAGTTTCCCTCCCACCCTGATGAGTCTCCTTCCCAGAACTTACAAGTCCTCAAGGAATGTGGGTTGAAGAAGACTCCTCCCAAGAGGGCTACGTCAGCATCCACTCAGCTGCCACCAGCGTCTGTCACTCAGAACAGCTATAGGAGTTGGGCCATCTTGGTACAAACCTTGCTGTGTGACCCTGGGGCAGTTACTTGACCTCTCACATCCTCAGGCTCCTCCTCTGTAAAGCCGGGTGACACCAAGACCTGCTGCACAGCACAGCACGATGTGAGGAATAGACTGGGCAATGCAAGCGGGGTGCTTGGCACTAGATCTGGTGTTGAGTACGGCCCAGGCCCTCTTGTGAGGACACCATGGAGGAGGAGGAGGAAACTCATGACTCCTTGGAAGGCTGCAGGCTCTTTGGCTTCAAGGCGTGTGTTCCTCAGTTCCTGCCTTACCTCCAGCAGGTTTCCCCACAGGAGACATTTTTCTTTCTTGGTAAAGCACAGAAGGGAAGGAGAAAGGGGAATTAAGGCTCCTCCTTCTTAAGCTTTAAAAGGCAGGCCTCACCCAGAGCAGAGGAGGTCACGTCCGGGAGGGGAAGTGAAAATAAAGGACCCATGGGGAGTAAGGCGAGGAAGCCCTCAAGCCCCAGGATTTGGGTCTGGATGCGATGGTCCCTGGATGAGCACAGCTTCGTGCCTTCTTACGCTCCCACCAAGGGCCCTGCAGCTGCACCCAGCCCCTCCAACCTGTCTGACTGCACAAGAGGCGCTAGGCTATCCAGTGCCGTCACGCGTGCGTTCAACCCGGTTTTGTTGCTGATCAGTATTTGTGTCCAGGGAAGTTTAATAGAATCATGGGAACCGGGTTAGAAGAAACCCCTCCCAGCCACCTCTCCAAGCAGCTCTGCACTGAAGCCACCAGGACTTAAAGACCGTGTGAAGCGGGTGGGTAACTGTCGGTGCGTGAACGTACCTCAGCCCCGGTCCTTCCGTGAGATGATGTCACGCAGAGAGTGAATGAGAACTTTCACTCTAGGAGCCACACCCTTGGGTGTTGGCACAACCTTGACTGTACCCATCAGAAAGAGCCCTGGAGAAACAGGACCGAAACATTACTTCTGACTTCCCTTGCAGTACGAGAGGGGAATTCTGATTTGCAGAGTGGAGTGTCTGCCCCGGGGACTGGACAGACAGGAAGAGGAAAGAAATGAGGTGACCGACACTGAGGATGGTCTGGGTCCCTCCGGGAAGGTCAAGGGTTGAGATGAGCTGGTGTTTCCTGTATTTCCCTAGCCAGCTCACATTGACTGCCCAGTCTTTGGCCACGAGCCCTACCGCATACGACCACAGCAGACACGGCTAATGAATGCCTGTTAACACCACTTCAGAAAAGGAGCCCTCGGAGTCACTGCCATCCCTCCAAGACCTGCAGGTCTCCCTCCTCTACACAGCCCTCCAGTTTGCCTCAAATGGGGGTTTAAAGATAGAGACAGCAAAGCCAGGCATCGCTTCCTGTCTCCACCCCCCACCCCCCAGCATCAGATCCTCCCAAGTCGGTTTCCTGTGTCATTGATTCCAGAATGAGATGTTCATTTGCTTTTGAAAATAACATTCAGAGTCATTCAAACAAGCCTCTTCGGCTCAGATAAATCACAGAGGATGGAATGGGCGCTCAGGGTTATATTTCATTTAGAGGAGCCTCGCTCTCCTGGAAAGCACCGAGGCCTCCCGACTGAAATACAGCTCCCTCCTTAATTCCATTCTGCAAGCCCCCTGCCCACTGTCAGTTTGATTTAAGTGGTGATTCAGCCCCAAAGTGAGCAACATCTTTCAGTGGTTCTCATTATTTTCCTGCATAATGTTATCATACATAAGGTCTCAAGCTGAGGGACACTCACTCCCCAATCATGACTCACCCGCTCCCACAAGGTCTAAGCTGGCAAGGGTCTGGGTCAAGAAATCAGGTGTCTGCCCTGTTCTTGGGGCAATGGCGGCATGGGTTCTTTTCTCAAAGGGAGAACAAAGCTCTGCAGATGCCCGCATATGCTTCAGTATTGTTTTTCTTCCATGTTCCAAGACAATCCAGCACAGTGGGGGTCCGTGGCTGACTAGGGAAATCATGAGATAACCCAGGTCTCTGACTGAGCCGCCTTGAAGCACAGCTTTAACAAAAAAGAAGGGAGGGGTCTATCCTTGGATGCTCTCCCAACTTGACCGCCTCCGGTGATGATAAGCTCCAGGAAGCCCACTGGAATCATGGGACCAGCCGTTTGGAGGGGGCTTGTGGTCCTGGAAGGTCTAGCCTCTGTCACAGTCCCTTCAGTATCGTTATCAAAAGTTCATTATCTTGTAGCTTTGCAGCAGCTATCGTTTGCATAGAATTGTTCTCCACGATCACACTCTGGGTGATTGTCTATAAAACTATCAGCAGGATCTCTACACATTGGTTCCAGAAAGAACAAGCGACCGGATCCTACCGTCTCCAGCACCGAGGACAGCTCCCAGGGCCTCAGCTTTCTGGACCTGCTTTTGGGCAGGGCTTCAAGCACCCAGCAGCCCAACTAGGGAGAGCTGGAGCTCGCCCTCTTGCAGTCTCACCTTTGCCTCCTGCTTCAGTGCCTGCAGCCTCACTCTCAGGAACACCTCCCCTCTGAAGAACCTCAGCCTCAGAGGCTGGGAATTTTGCCACGTCATTCCTGCCAAGTTCAAGGCTGAAGAGTTAGGGATCACAGTGAGATCTTTGAAGAAGAGGGAGCACAAAGAACAGGGTCTGGACAGATGCAGAAGGCTCCTTCTCAGGTCCAGACCTTTTCGCCAGACGTGAGCTGGGGGAGAGAAGCTGGATAGCCCCTTGGGACCAGCGGCAAGTTGCTGAGAGCCTCTCCAGCAGCAGTGGCCTGGTCTCCTTCCCTGCAGCCAAGGCAGGGGAGCACTCTCCATGCTTCATGAAACAGGCGAGAGCCAGATCGGAGGCTTGGAAACTCAGGGAAGAAGTGAGACAGAAATAAGAAATCATAGACGCAAATACAGGGGGGAAAAAGGAGCAAATCTCTGCTTCTGCAGCTGCTCTCTGTGCAAGGAGTTACGAATCCAGCTTCCCTCCCAGCTCCCCTTTTCCCTGAGTCTTATCCCAGCATATAACCCTGGCAGCTGCTTCACCTTATCTGGCAACCTGAAGCCAAAACAAAAACACTATTCTGGGGACAGTCACTTTGAGAACAAACTGCTTCTCCCTTGAAAGCCCAGCTGAGCCTCCACCTAGGAAGCCAGCTGCCTTGGTTCTAAGAGGCCAGGCTGCCGTCTCCTCCCATCCTTTCCCGGAACAGCCCTCAGCTTAATGGAGAGGGGGAGGAAAAATTTGAACCTCCTTTCTGGACACCTGCCCTCCCCTGCCAGGCCCTTCATTGTTTTAGGATAGACACAATAGAAACAGTGGGGGAGGCTTTAATACTAATGTCGGTGTCTCTGATCCCCAGTGTAAGGGTTGAATTGTGCCGCCCTCCCCAAACACCGCCATGTGCATGTGTTGAAATCCTAAGTCTCAGTATCTCAGAAAGTGACCTAATTTGGAAACAGGGTCACTGCAAATGTACTTAGATGAGGTCCTATCAGAGCAAGGTGAGCCTTAATCCTACATGAGCGATGTCCTTATAAAAGGGGAAAGTTGGACATAGGAAAAGTTGGACATAGGAAAGTTGGACACACTAGGAAAATGCTCTGTGAAACAGTGATGCTGCCTTGAGGCAGGGGACCACCAGGAGTCAGGAGAGAGGACTACAGCATACCTCCCAGGAGCCTTCAGTGAAAGCATGGTCCTACCTATACCTCAGTCTCAGACTTCAAGCCTCCAGAACTGGGAGAAAATAAATGTCTATTGTGCTGAGCCATTCCATTGGTGGTTCTTTGTGATGGCAGCCCTAGAATACATACAGGTTTAAAAAAAAGTAAGGAGAGCTCACCCTTTGTGTGCTGGGATGGTTCTGCCTCTGGGGGAAGTTTCTGGCTTAGGGAAGGCTCGACGGGCAGCACTGGGAGCCAACCAGTGGCAGACTCGATGTCGCTGGGGATAAGCATCCAGCCTGTCCAGTTCACACTCACCTTCTGCATAAAGAAGATTAATTTGAACTCCTCCTGGAGCAGTGTTTCTCATGCCAGCACTGCGGACATTGGTGGCCGGGTCACCTCTGTTGTGGGGCTGTCCTGTGCGTTGCAGGATGTCTGGCGGTATCCCTGTCAGCGCACCTCCCCTTAGCTGTGACAACCAAATGTGTCTCCAGGCAGTGCTGACTCTCTCTGGGGAGGGGACTTGGAGGCTATAAGACCATGCCCTGAGAACCACTGTCTTAAAGGAGCCTGACCTCGCTCTTTCTCAGAACTCATGTTCTTGGTGCTAGGGTTTATACCCATCAATTAAGCACAGGGGAGGCATAAGCTTGAAAGGGCATCATTACGAGGCACAGCACATGGGCAGTACAGAGAATACCGGCAGGCTAATAGGACCTAGGATCTTCCAGTGTCTCTCAACTTAGCACCAGTCGGGTTGTTGGTTCCCACTGGATTCTGTAGAAAACCTAATGTGTAACTTGGAATTCTAGTCCATCAAATTGGCTTTCTCTTTTTTTTTTTGAGTTGGAGTCTCACTCCACCACCCCGACTGGAGTGCAGGGGCCGCTCCCGGCCACCGCAGCCTCGACCTGCTGGGCTCCGGCAATCCTTCTGCCTCAGCCTTCCAAGTAGCTGGAACTACAGGCGCGCACTACCATGCCGGCTAATTTTTGATTTATTGTAGAGATGAGGTCTCGCCAAGTTTCCCAGGTGGGTCTCGAACCTGCGGGCTCAGGCAATCCACTCACTTCAGCCTCCCAAAGGCGCAGGATTACAGGCTGAGCCACCGATCCCGGCAAATTGGCTTTCTCTTGAGGGAAGGGATGTGGGAGTCCCTGACTCCCTGAAGGCGTATTTTCCTGCCTTCTTGGCCTACGTTTGGTGGGGATACTTGCTAAAGAGACGTTGTCATCACACCAGTCCCACCAATGCCCAGCCATCTTCCCTGTGCCCCACAGCCATGCCTGGTGCCATAAGGTTTCTGTTGTGCTTGAACATTTGGAGGCCCGTCTCGGGCGACTCTGCCAAATTTGTTCAGTCATATCGGGACCCCCCTATTTATTGCCATGGCTTCAGTTCAAGAGCTCTAAGCACTTGCAAATGGGTACCAGAATCCCAATCTCCCCGTCTCACTGGTGAGAAAATTGAGTTTATTTTAATGGTACCCAGGCTGTTGATTTGTTTAAATCAGCTAAATGACCACAGTGGTATTGTGTGTTTCTGCTTATTAAAGACAGCTGTGTATCTCATCCACCAATGTGTCTGAGGTCATCATGCCCCCCACAGACTCAGAGAAGCCTCCCTGGAGAGAGAGTGGGCACTTCAGCCCACAGCCTCCCAGACAAATGGAAGCTCCCAGGATGGGTGTCAGAAGGAAGACAAAGGCACCATGGGACACAAAGAGGTCGGGAAGGAAGTGCTTTTGTCACCGGGGCCCTGCGCGCAGGTGCTGGATGGCGCACCAGGTAAATTGCTCATCAGTTTTGCAGCAGGCGAGGGGTGGGGGCGGAGAAGGGGGCCATCTGCTCCCCAGAGCTAACTGGGGGAAGTGCTGCTCCTTCCAGGTTTGTAAAGAAGGCTCTAGGCTTTGCATTCAGGCCCTGGCACTCCCATATCTTTGAACGCGTTTTCCTTTGGAGAAAAGATGACTGAGATGGCCACCGCTAGTTCTGCAGACCATTGGCTCTTATGCACAGGTGAGCTCTTGGGTGTTGCCTGACATGATGATGTTGGTGCTGACTCTCCCCTCCCGCCATCTATCTGTGGCCGATCCTTGGGCCTCTGCAATGGCTTCACTTAAGAAGGAAGGGCCAGCAACTTAGCAGGAGGATAACCATGTCAAGAAGATGTTTCTGGAGCCTACGAGGCTGTGGTTAGAGCTGGGGTGGGTTAGGTGAGACGCTGGGTCCAGCGTGGCTCCCCCATCCTAACCTAGAAGCCCTTTACGGCCATGCCTGTGTCTCGGTCAGTCCCATTTGATGATGCATTTGACTTTGGTGGTATGTTCAAGTAACTCCAAATATGTGAAAAGGCACCAGACAGGCTAAGAGGTGGATAGCAGGTATGGAATGCACCTGGGGCTGAGCAGCATGGCTTTGCTAGAACAGAAGACTGTCTCACCAGCCTTGGGTCTTAGGCTGAGCTCCAGCTGGCCCAGGATCAGGAAGACCTCAGTACCTCATGGCCAGTTTCACCTCTACTTCCACATCAGGCTGAAAACCCCTGCCTCCCATGAGCAGCAAAGGGCAGCACCCCATCAAGGTCTAAGAGCAGGGCTTCTTGGCCTCGGGGCTGGATCATTCTTGGCTGGAGCCGTCCTGTGCCTCCACCCACTCAATGCCAGGAGCACCTCTTTCTCAGCATAACTATGATAAATGTTTCCAGACATTGTGAGACGTGGAAAGGGAGTCACCTCCCCTTGAGAACCACTGGGCTAGTATCAGAGACCTTGCTCAAACACACTCTGCTCGATCCGAGCCCGTCTGCAGGTGAAGGAGCGCTCTGCTGCCCTCTGCAAGTACCGCACACGTGCAACATGTCTCTGGCCTCTAGATCACGGAGGCCCTTCAGAACATTTTGCCTTGTCACGGGCATGCAATGGAAAGCCTTGGGCTGACATTTTCCCCAGGCTGCCATGCCCTCTGCAGGGCTCTGCAAGACATTCACTGGCCTGGGACTGCCCTTAAAAGAGCTGCGGGCACTTGTGGTCTCAAGTACAGCATGGCAGAATCTGCCTTGGAATCCAGACTCAGTGATAACTAACTCCAGGCCCAGACAGTGGGGCCTGGAAGTGTTTTCTTAGTTGCTTAACCAGCCAAAGCATTGATTTGGAAATAACGAAGCTGCAAGAAGAAATCTGAGATTCTGGACCACAGGCACTGAATCATGAAAGCCCATGTTCTTCGAGGCGGGCTCCGACAGAATATTGTTAAAAATAAATAAACAAACAAATAACATAAAAAAAAAAGTCCTAATGAGGTCATGGCCTGACTCATGGAAATTCTTTTTTTCTTTTCTTATTTTTTTTCATATTATGTTTTTTTTTTTAATAGCAACATCAGAGTACTAAATATACACAGGAAAGTTTATATAGGTGTTTCATTTACAATGTTTTCCAAATACATAGCTTTGAAATACAGAAACAACTTAAAAAAATCTGGAATAAAAGTTCATCGGTACGGAAATCACACCCAGCCCCTGGCCCCCACCTCCCGCCCCGATATATCGTGTCGTTTCTGTTTATTATTAACATGATTAGGATATGCATTTAAAGGAAAGCACAACATTAAACGACAGTAGGTTAACGCTCTCAAGAAGATGATATGTGACTATGTCTATCGAGACGCCGTGGTATAGGTATGTGGAGGACAGGGAAACAGGAAGGCATTTGCTTTCCTTTTGAAAAATAACAAGCGCTCCATGTAAATGTATAAATAAACAGTGAACAGTTTATTGTATCAGAAAATAATTTAGGAAAAGCAAAGTAAAACCCAGTTTGGGTATACATGAGTAAGGGGCAGGATAAGGTTCTGAAACATCCAGAGTAAAACCTGTGAAAACGCCGGCCATGCAGCCGTTGCTGTCTAATTTCTTGTCCTGTGGTTCACGATTTGTGAATTTCTAGTTCCACAGGTGAGCTGGGGGCGGGGGGGAGGAGGAGTCAGAGGAGGGGACTGTGGGCTCCATCTTTAAACTTAGACGATGAGACATGGTGACTTCAAGTGCTGTTCAAACACACGAGGAACAACATGGAAATGAACCCTTCTGTGTCTCCGAGCTGTGACTCTCAGATAGAAGCCCCGTAGGGAAAAGCCAGTCAACAATTTGGATGTTGCTCTGAGTATTCTGTTTGTTCCACGCCAACGCCCAGACAGGCCCAGAGGCCAGCGCTTGTGATGTGAAAGCCAGACATCCACATGGTTGACCGCCTTTGCACCTAATCACAGAGATACCCTCATGATCAATGCCGAGTGTAGGTAAGGACAAGCTAAGCTGGCAAAGATGCATTCGAACGCTAATTGGGATTCCTCTTTATGAAACACACAGCAGAGCCAGATTTGTCAACGGCACTATCCATGCAGAGATCTCTGCGACTTTTCTCCACACGTTTAGCCTTTCGTGAACAGTTTCCACTTAATTACACAATGATCGAAGGGTTTCGGACATTTCCCTTCTGTTGGACTATTGGTGTTTTCTCAATGTTTTGCAATAAACATTTGTTTCTTTTGAAAAAAAAAGTAAAAGACTAAAAAAAATTATCGACGCATGGCCTCAAGCTTCCTTTAATGTCTGGTTTAACACCATGTGGGTCTAACTTAACTCACATTCCCGGAGACTCCGGCTATGCCCGTGTGTGGAGCCTCCGAACACTGCCATCCTGTCCCACTCATCCCTTAACTTTCCACCTATCAACGATAACTTAAGTAAAGTAACCAGCAGGTCACCAAAGTTCAGGTGAGATTTGTTTGCTGCATTCTCCTTTCTTTTCTTTTCTTTTTTCTGAGCTGGAGTCTTACTCTGTTGCCCAGACTGGAGTGCAGTGGCACACTCCTGGCCACTGCAGCCTCAACCTGCTGGGCTCCGGCGATCCTTCCGCCTCAGCCTTCCAAGTAGCTGGAACTACAGGCATACACTACCACGCCTGGCTAATTTTTGATTTCTTGTAGAGACGCGGTCTTGCCAAGTTGCCCAGATGGGTCTCGAACCCACGGGCTCAGGCAATCCACTCGCCTCAGCCTACCAAAGTGTTGGGATTACAGGCTGAGCCACCGAGCCCGGCCACGTTCTTCTTTCTATTTGAATAAATCTCAGCTGGAGGGCGACCCTGTCCTGGGCCCCACCATCTTGTTTCTCCAGGAAAGTAGGAGAATAAATTATCCAAATGGAGCTTCCAGGAGAAGAGGAGATAAACAAAAAACAAACAACAACAAAACCCAACTTTCTAGTTTTTTTAAGAAAACCATTATTTGGTACTCCAAACTGGTCACATGCTTCCCCCAAATCTCAATGTTTCATACCAACATGTCATCTGAGGGAGCCAAGACAGCCATGAGTGGTTTCTCCCATCTTCACACCAAGCAGCATGACGCGTGACAGATTCCAAGACGCTTGATGAACCTCTGTGTTTCACCTTGGACTGGGGAATTCATCTTTAAAGATCACAGTTATCATCAGTTGATGGAGAACTAACTTTTCCAGAGCTTTTCATCCTCTGGCTTCAGAGGAAACAACCCAAACCCAAGAGAAAAAAACAAACAAAAAAATACAACAAAACATGTCTATAGATCAAACAAAACATGGCAGTTAAACTCTGGGTGGGTGTGACCAAACGCCCCAGCAGGTGTGCCCTTGGACTTTTCAAAACCAGCCGCCCTTGCCTGTCATCCAAGCCCTTGACTGGGAAAATTGTGCTTGTATGTGGAAGTGACACCGTATCTAAGAGCACCAGGGAGAATCTCCTCCCCATGGCTTTCTGGGGTCAGGTTCACATTGACTGTTTTGTACACGCAAAAAACAAAAAAACAAAAACAAAAAAAAACACCCATGGTGCTTTATAAACCTTCAACTGTAGGCAGTCCCATAGCTTGATATTAGAAGTCCACATGAGAAAAATAAAGGCATGGCATCCCCACCCCAGAGTCGAATTCGGCAGAGGGAGAGGGTTCCCCTGAAGGCAGCAGCAGCTGTGTTCTAGAAAACCTTGTTGAGAGCCATGCCGCTGGCTTGGTGCTATTCCCTTCTATCTTCCCCTCCCAGTGAACCCTCCAAAGGTTGGAAATTGGGGCTGGAGTGTCACAGTGGGTTTAAAATTGTCCCTTTGGCTTGGAATGACTGAAGAGTGGAGAAGGATGGGGAAAACTCATTAAGAAAGGGGGTGGTGGCTCAGGAATTGGTATGATAGTGTTTGCCCCTGCAGTTCCCCCCGCTGGGGGTCCTCAAAGAGCCCTTGTCCTAGAGTTTCAGTAACTATAAGTCTTCATGGCACACAATGGTGCCAAAAATTAGAACCTAGGACTGCAGAATGTTCTTGCTTTTCCCATGGCCAATGCCATCCCAAGTTTTCCAGAAGCGAGAACTTGCCAAATTTGAAAAGACTAGCATCCACTGACAGTCTGCCCTTGTGGGAGCTTTCAAGTTCAACTCCAAGAAATTTTATTGCAGGAGTGCAGAAATCTGACACAGGTTAACCCCCTTGATCAGCTGGGTGATGTCCGCATAAGCATGCAGCTTTGAGGGAGCTGTTATTTAGCATTGAAAATATTTGGATGTTGCATTGCACGTGAAAACTGGTGTCTCCAGGGGGTTCTATATTGAGAGACCACCTGAGACAAAACTAATTAGTTTTTATAAAGGAAAATTTCCTACAATTTGCTGCTCCCTGCATCTACTCCTGCCGCACAAAACAAAACAGATGTTATCCTGTGGAATCCAAGATGTTGACGAGAGTTCATCCAGTCCCATGGGGATGTCTTGAGAGCTCTCTTGGCCTGGTATATTAGCCTATTTAATTGATGATTATCGATGGCATACACATGTTCTGATTCCAACCTCTGTGAGGAGGTATCGCATGGCCATTTATACATTCACTGTTCCCTTTCCCCACGACGCCCTACTGGTTTAATAAGCCTGTGTGTCTCAGATGGGCAAGGCCAGCCCAGTTCATATTGTGCCTCTTATAGATGACTTAGATTTATGGGCTCATTGAAAACGACTCTCTTGATTCTATGCACAGTAACTCTTAGAACATTTAGCAGGAAATCCATCCAGAGGAAAAGGCGATGGAGCTACTGGGAGGATTTACTTTATACTTTTAGCTCCCAAACAGACATGTCATCACCAAGTTGACCATTCTCTTCAGCTGCCTTCACCACCAGGTATGGGCCGTGCAGGCACCACTTCCTTCAAGAACCCAAGACTAGCATCTCCCCTCGGCTCCCAGTCATTCCATGATCTGGATGCTGTTGCACACACAGCTTTCTCATTCAGCTGCAGCCCATGTGTTTAACCTGACATAAGCAACATGAAGAAAAACGGAAGAAGGAATGTTTGAGCGCTTCTGCACCTGGCTGACTGTTCTGAGAGGCTGCTTCGTATTTCAGACAGGGAGGAGGAGCCACTCCTCTGACCAAGTGCCACCATGGACCCTTCCATGGAAAGGGAGGCTTAAGCAAAGAGTTAAGTTTCCTAGCTAGGAATTGCCTGCTCACAGGGGGACCCGTGTGAACTCCAGGGATTGGCTAATGCGTGCTTATTAGCTGAGACATTTCTAGAACGATTATAAGTCAGAAGAAACACATTCTTTCTGCTCATCTGATGGCTGGATGATTTAAAAGGTGGGGCTTTCCCACCTAAACCCCTAATTTACCCGCTCCTTACACGCAAATGTAAGCTCTAAACCCAGAAATACGACACCGCACATGGCCATGCTCCACATTCTTTGGAAGGAAGGGCTGGCAGCACGTTTCATGATGCCAAACAAGCATTTATGGCCCCCTGGAGACCCCACAAAGAATGCTCAGTGTAACTGACACGCACACATCCTGGCTCAGAGTGAATGAGGAAGAGGGAGTTTTAGCTTCATAGCAGGCAGCCTATCAACGTAAAACATAAGTGGGGAAGAATAATCAAAGATCCTCCGATGATGAGTTTGGCTCATTTATGTGGGCTGTGCTATTTACACTGGAAAACAAACAAACAATCAAAAAACAGTATGGCAGAGCAAATTGACAAACTGCACCCAAGTAACCACCCCAAAATTACATGAATCATGGCGTGTTGTGGAATAACTGCTTACTTAAAGGCAGATGTTGAAGAAGAATGCTGCTAAGTGCATTCAGTGTTGGGGGGACTTCTGAAAGGCAGCTGCCTTCTGCCACCGGGAGGGACAGCACCCCTGTGCCCCAGTGCCCTGCAGGTTGATTCTAGGTCTTTGAGTTCCTTGGCCTCCTTGTGACCTGGCTGACCTGACAGCCACTTAGCAGGTAGAGATTAACATGAGGAGGGTCCAATGCTCGGGGGCTGGGGATGGTGCATCATCAGGGTGGTGTCCCTCTCCCTGGCCTTTCTGCTTCCCTGCAGGGCCACCCTTGCTGAAGCCACTGAGGAATTTGATGGAGAACCAGGTAGAGCAGTTTGCAATAACTGGGATGTCTTATCTTTGGCATTGCACTTAAGTTTTATCTAAGAGATAAGAATAAGGCTTCCTTGCTCTGTCCAACCCTAGACTGACCCTCCCTCATAAGCAAGTGATGCTTTCCCAGTAGGAGATGGAGGCGGGAGGAAGAAACACAGACAGCACCCACCTCTCTCTCTCTCTCTCCCTCCCCGCCTTTGTTTTCCTCTCTCCCATCACACTGCTCGGTTGCCTTTCACCACTGACTACTCTCTCTCTCACTGAAAATTATTTGGTTTGCTTCCACATTAACGATCTGCCTCCTTCCATCATAGAATGCAAGCCCCACCAGGGCAAGACTATGGCCTTCCTGCTTCCAACCCTATTACCAACATGGTAGAAATTCAACATGTATTTGTTGAATATGGAGACAAATGAATGATCCGCTAATTGTAGGGAGCCAGGAAGGGGCGTTTTTCTCCCCAGTTGTACTTGTGAGCAGTGCCTTAAAGACACCCACGCTGAAACAAGAAGGGCTCGAGAAATCAGGAGTCTTGGTGTCTCCTCCCACCATGACTTGCGGGATGACTGTGGAGAAGGGGGCAAGAAAGCCCAGCGAGGCATCGAGACTCATGTACTCCACCAACTCCCTGATGAAAGGGGATGACGATGCCAACATATGGACAAAGGAAGGTGTGTACCAGCACTATTTTGGAACCAAAGTGTGGAATGATTCGACCTGACTTTGGCAAGTCTGCGGACCCTGGCCTCACTCCTGGTTCCTTGTCTCATCTTCCAAGAGACTGGGGTCAGCTACATATGGTCCTGGACCATCTGGGCAAAGAAGCCAAAGAGGTAGACTGCCTCTCCATGGGCAAGACGGTCGAACAGAGACTATCCAAGGTGAAAGAGCTGACCCTCTGCTAGGCTCATCCTGTGATGTGACCTACAGATCAGAACCACCCCCCAAATCCCTGAAGACCAAGCCCTTGGCTCTTCCTGGTGTGAAAGTACGACTGTTAGAGAGTAAGCTATTTTTGAGAGGAAAGAGTGATCTAAGATTGCAAGAGCACAGTAGTAACGGCTGATCTCCTGGTGGTCCAATTCACAGAGCTAGTGGGTTTTACGGATGAGTTCAGGCTCCTAGATTTCAAATGCTCCATGAAGGACTTATGTAAATACCTGGGAGTTGAATGCAGCATGAGGAGTCCGCTTAAACTCAAGATGGGGAAGGCTCAGAAATACTTGAGAGGAAACAAGGCACCCTAAGTGGCCTCTCCTTTCCACGTGCAAGGACAACATTCCTTAGGAACACCGACAGCTTCCCCAGCACACCCAGGTGAGGCACGACACTTCTACCAGCACGAGAAGGCGAGAGCTGAGAAGGGAGATGCGGCAGCCACACCTGGCTTTGGCGTGGACATTGCTGGAATCTAAGCCCCATGGAGAAGGATCAGGAGGCTGCCCTGGCCCTGCCTGGGGAAGCTTGCCCTTCATACGTGTGACTTGGAAACAAAAGCGATTGGATTGCACCTATATGTCAACCAGACGCAAGGGCCAGCGAGAGCACAGAGATTAGAAGGGACTGAGCCTAGAAACGGACCCGACTGTTGACTGTCCCACAAGAAGGAGCAGACAGTTCCCCAAAGCCAAGCTCAGTTGTTCCTAAAGCTATAAAGTCCTATGAGTAGGTGATGGCCAGGTGCTAGTGGCCAGGGGCTCATGACTGTGGGATTTCAGAGATTTGTTGAAGGGAGAGGACAAAAACTAGAGACCTCAATAAACCATGTCAGCCTTCCTTTGAGTTCTCTTCTTGAAGAATAAAAGCTCGAGAAAAATGCAAGGACCAGGCATTGGTGGGGAAGGGGGCGTCTTCTAACAGACTCTGAATTCTGCTTAGAGCGTGGCCCCCAAGGACTGCAGAAGGACTAGCTGGGCCAACCTCAGCAGACACTGACACACAAGATGCTTGGGCATGTACACATATAGCCCAGATCAGCAAAATCCCAGGCTCTGGTTTCATGGACTTTACTGTGGGTGGGGCAGAATCGTGTAGGCTTGTTTACTTACAAGTGTTATCTCCTCTTACCTAGATGATGTTTCCAGTTGCCAACCTGGGAGATAAGGTAGCCATTTAAAAACTAAAATAACATGTCGTTACTAATCTCCCTCAATCACCAGAAAATAGCAGCCTTCGCCTACGTGGATTTATTTTGACAGACGTCAGTACAGATAGACTTCTGGGTGTGGAATGTACACACGTTTACTTGTTGGATGGTTTTACCTGTGTGGGTCTCACAGCCCTGCCTAGAGCATGTGGCTGTGATGGGGGTAGGGCTTTGGGAAGGGCTTTTTTTTTTTTTTGAGTTGGAGTCTCACTCTGTCGCCCAGACTGGAGTGCAGTGGCCGCTCCTGGCCACCACAGCCTCGACCTGCTGGGCTCCGGCGATCCTTCCACCTCAGCCTTCCAGGTAGCTGGAACTACAGGCGCACGCTACCAC
>CAUYQG010240641.1:0-43293 GCA_963574415.1 Tarsius wallacei | reverse complement strand
ACATTGAGATACCACCTAACCCCTGTAAGAATGGCCATCATTAATAAAACAAACAACACCAGATGCTGGTGAGGATGTGGAGAAAAAGGAACACTACTACACTGCTGGTGGGAATGTAGACTAATACAAACTTTTTGGAAGACAGTGTGGCGATTTCTGAGGGAACTAGAAATTGACCTTCCATATGACCCAGCAAGTCCCCTATTGGGAATATACCTGGAGGAACTCAAATCATTCTACAAAAAAGATACCTGCACACGTATGTTTGTTGCAGCTCTATTCACAATAGCAAAAACATGGAACCAACTGTGTTGCCCATCGAAACTTGACTGGATTAAAAAAAACGTGATACATATACACAATGGAATATTATGCAGCCATACAAAAGGACAAATATATGGACTTTGCAGCAAATTGGATGTATTTGGAGTCGATCATACTCAGTGATTTATCACAAAAACAAAGACATGAGTTCCATATGTTCTCATTCATAAGGTGACTCTGAACAATTATAATGCTATAAGAAAGTGATTGGCAGTAGCGGAAAACTGTCAGGGGAAGGGGAGATGGGACTGGCAGTTGGGGAAGACTGCTAGTGGAGGGAGGGGTGTGCCTCATCAACAAGGGTACCTGCATGATCAATGTTTGTATACCTAACCCTGAATTGTACCCTACGTCTTTATAATAAATAAATTAATTAATAAAAAAGAAAAAAAAAAGAAAAGTAATCTTCAGAGGGAGACTTGAGAGAGAAAAAAGTGTACAACCCTGTGACAAGGTTGGAGAAGAGTGCTCCTGCAGAGGGGAGAGAAACGTACAAAGGCCCTGTGACAGAAAAGAGCAGACCTGGCTGTGTGAGACCTGTGCTATACAGGTCACTTTTCTTGCTGTCCCCAGAGACGTTATTGATAGCAAACTCAGAAAGAGAGGAGAGTCAAGCATTGAAAGTTTTATCTGAGTTCTAATCTCAACTTCCACACCTACTAGCTGTGGAAAATGTAAGGGTACTATCCCTGTCTTAGCCTCAGATTCCTCAAGAGGGAAGCAGGGATTTTAATAACACAGAACACAACACCTACCCTGCCATGGCCCAGAGCTTGTGTGAGGCACAAATGAGATAATATGGTAATGCTCTTCAAACTGAAAAGTACCTTGTAGGTAAATGCAGTGTCACAGAAAAGACCTGGGAGTCATTGTTTCAATATGCATATGTATCTATCTATATTTTTCCCCTAAATTTTACCTGAATGCAATCCATACTCAAAGCCTCCTACTTTACAAAGTGATTAAACTCATTTGTCACAACAAAACATACAAGTTAAGTAGGTCATTTCCCTTCATTCATGAAACAACTCAAAGTGAAGTTATTTATTTTTGTTTATAGAGAGGTTGGCAGAATATGTTACATTCCCCTTGAGAACTCAAGCATGAGCAGGCATGTCCTGACTGGACAGCACGTGATGGGTGGGGGTGGGGGAATGGTCCGGGCTTTATTTACAGGAAAGTTCACAGAGTTCTAAGAGAGAAGTATAAGTGGATAACTTGAGGTTGACAGCCACACCTCCACATTGTACAGCTAAGACCTCCAAGATACAGGGAAACAGTTCTCACCCTTAACAATCTGGACACTACCTTACCATAATGAGAAATAAACCATTCAGAGAGGAGAAAGCATCAGGTACACAGCTGTCAAGTTGTTCCAGCTCCCACACCTTGGCACACACCATTTCCTTTCCTTAGAATGTGCTCTCTCTAGCTGTTCACATGCTGGCTCCTTCTCATAAATTATTTCTTAGATCGATGGCGTCCATCAGATAAGCCTTCTCTCACCACCCAGTTTATCCCTTCTCACTGAAATAACTTTCTCTAATTTCTACTATTTGTCTTCACAGCACTTTGCACTCTGAAAGCAGCTCAAATATTTATTTCCTTATTTAACCATCACACCCAGCCAGACAACAAACTTTATGAGAGCAGAGACACTATCACGCTTGTCACTGCGTCCCATTATCTGAATGAAATCTGTTGGTCATAGCCTATAAATGAAGGGAGGACTGCACGTGGGTGAGTCTTTTAGGGTAAGGCTGGGTCCTGGGGAGGGGGTTGAATCTGTGAACAGTATATTGTTACTTAAATCCTATTCTGGCCTTGAGTTCCAGGGTCTTGGTTTCCTGGGGAGAGGAGATATGGAAGTGCAGCAGGAAAGCTGACTGATTGCAAAGGAAAGCCAGTTTTGCCACCACTGACTTGGGGAAGTCATGTTATCTCTCCAGGCCTCAGTCTCAGCAAAAAAACACTAGCTATGATAATACTGATGTGCAGATTGTTTGGAAGAGTCAATGAAGCAATAATATCAAAGTATGTGGCACAAAGATCAATAAATGATGTCAATCGTTATTAACTGAGTCACTCAAAGGGCAATAACTCTGTTTTTGACCTAATAAAAGGAATTTGATGTGTGAAAAGCTAAGAGCCATGTTGACAAACTAATACAAAAAGCTGTGGGTCTTACCCACCTAGAAAATGTAATCAGATTTCTTTTCTTTTCTTTTCTTTTCCCTCTCTCTCTCTCTCTCTCTCTCTTTCTTTCTTTCTTTCTCTCTTTCTTTCAGTCATAGTCGCACTCTGTCATCTAGGCTGGAGTGCAGTGACATGATGCTCACAGACTCTGCAGCTTCAACCTGCTGGACTCAGGCAATTCTTTCACCTCAGCCTTCCAGGTAGCTGAAACCACAGTCATGCGCCACCACACCTTGCTAATTTTTTTATTTGTTGTAGAGATGAGGTCTTGCTATGTTGCTCAGGCTGGTCTCGAACTCCTGAGCTCAGGCAATCCTCCCGCCTTCACCTCCCAAAGTGCGGGGATTACAGGCTTGAGTGTCCGCACCCAGCCGTGGTGGATCAGATGTCTAAAGCCTTGACCCTGAGGGCCTGAGAGTCCTTCTTGACTTTTTTTTTTTTTTGAGATGGATTCTCACTCTGTCATCCAGGCTGGAGGGCAGTGGCATGCTCACGGCCACTCCAGCGTCTACCTGCTGGGTTCCGGCGATCCTTCCGCCTCAGTCTTCCAAGTAGCCGAAACTACAAGCGTGTGCTACCACGCCCAGCTAATTTTTACTGTAGAGACGAAGTCTTGCCAAGTTGCCCGGGCTGATCTTGAACCCACAGGCTCAGGCAATCCACTCACCTCAGCCTCCCAAAGTGCTGGGATTACAGGCTGAGCCACCGAGAGCCTGGCCACCTTCTTGATTCTATTGGCCTCCCTTAGATCACAATGACTCTCATGCACTTGAGGACCATAAAGACTCTTTTGTTTAAAAGTTTATGTATTTAAGGGGTACAGGTGCAATTGTGTTACATGAATATATTGTGTAGTGGTGAAGTCTGGGCTTTTAGTGTACTGAATAGTGTACATTGTACCAAATAGGTAACTTTCCAACCCTCCCACCCTCCAAGACTCCAGTGTCTATTAGTCCGCTCTGTATATCCATGTGTACCGCACAATGATTCTCATCTCAGCACACTTATCTTTATATTAACGAAAATTTTCCAGTTTTCAGAAAAATCATTTAAATAGTTTAACATTTAATTACTTAATATTGCTATCATGGGAAGAGGGCTTTAAAAGATCCCAGAGACCTATTTCCCCAGTGCCGGTCACCTTCCATGCCAAGTTGCTATGACATTTCTCAGCTGTAACTTAGAGGAAAGCAAGGACTCACAATGTCGCTTGAGTTGATTTAAGCTAATTTCAGTGGCTCACCAGGGGGTAGTGCCCACAGGAAGGATGCATACAGGATGTGTACAGGTGTTCCTCACGCTTTGTTCTTGTGACATGCTTTGCTGAGTAATGACAAGCCATCATTTTCCCATGAGCAGCCTCTTAGTCCTTCCTCAAACTTCTGAATCATGAATGGCTTGGGGGTGCTTTCCCAGGATGAGAAACAGCCAGTGAAAGACAGAGTTCCATGAACAATCTTTCCATCTCCTCCTCTTTCCCTGAATAATCCCAAGGAGAAAGTGTGGGAGCCAAGTTTACAAAAGTAAATATCAAAGAGCACAAGGATATTCATTAGAGCCAAGCACACCAGAAGAATGATGAGTAGAGTTCTTGAATGTAGGTCCTGTAACATCTCAGTCTGTCTGGTTTTCACTCTCTCAGAGTGCACAGGGCTCTTCTGGAGAGCTGTGGCTGCACCCTTTTCAGGAGTCTCCCAGACAGCCCCTTCCTCACTCTCTACCATCCTTCCCCAAGTAAGGAATGGAGAATGATAAATGATGCTTTTATTTATTATAGAGCACTTAAGAAGAGAAAAAAAAAGTTGATTTTTCCATATCTCTCTGCATGTGAAGAGATTTGAGCCAAAAATATCTGGGTCCCAAATCCAACATTCCAGATCTCCATCATTCTGCTCATGGATGACTTCCAATCAAAGGCATCCCTGGCCTTCCGTCCTGCAGTCGGTCTTGAAAGCAAATTTTACATTGTCACTTCCTTTTCTTAAACCCTTTATACTCACTACGCATTGTCTCTCAAATGAAGGTCAAGCATTATAATTTGGTTAGAAGTCTCCTCATAATCTAGCCCTCTCCCTTCTTTGTGGCCCATACTTTTGCTCATCCCAACAATAGAACTGGCCACATTTTCTATATTTCTAACCCTTACCCTACTGAGATTCTTGACCCCTAGAGAGACATTTGAAATACCAACCCTAAAAAGTGCTTGAGAATTTCTAGAGTAGTCTCTAAAATCTTCCCAGGTAACCTTAAAACTCAGCCAGTATTGAAAGTCATCAGCTCAGATTCTCAGCCTTGGCTGCACATTAAATTCACTGGGCACTTTTAAAATCCCAATGGCCAGACTCCACTCAGACCCTTTGCATTAGAATCTCTGTCCATGGGACTCAGGCACCAGTATTTTTTTAAAAAGTTTTCTGGGTGCTTCCAATTTTACAAAGAGCTGGCCTCAAGGGTTCTTTCATACAATTTCTGGATACCTTTTACTTATCCTTTAGGTCTTACCTAGTTGGGACTTTCTGAGACTTTCCCCTAACCAAGTGCTCCTCCCGAATGCTTACATAATGCCCTTGGGCAACGATGAAGTGACATAATTCCCTGTTTGTTTGTTTTTTAATCTGTGTCCCCATCAGGCACTGAGCCTCTTTAGGGCAAAGACTATGTGGTGCATTTGGAGCCTAAGACAGGGTCCATCACATAGTTAGCATGCAGTTCTGAGTCATGTCTCTTCTGTACTGGGTATGGTGCTAGAAAAACCAAAGGGTTTCTGTCATCATGGAGTTTCCAAAGTTCTCCTCAAATTCTCCATTCTCCTATCCTCCTATTCTCCTCAAATTCTCCATTCTCTTATCCTTCTGAAAGAGAATATGTAGCATTTCTCCAATCTGTTTCTCTGTCCCAGAGACATGGTATAGATGCCCAGGAGATAGAACTTAGCTCTGCCCACCTTCTAGTTTTACAGGGACATACTCCAACAGAAGAAATTTTCAGGTAATATTTCCAACCCTAAGATCACCATTCTCATCTTGTTAGGTTTCTAAATTAAAAAATAAAAAATGTAAGGACACCAGTGAAGATGACAGTTGTAGAAGGGATAATCTGCAGAACAGATTCTGGATATATCTGTTTTGATCTTAATTATCATTAGGAACATAAGCAGGCTTCATCTGAAAGGTTCTAAATGTAACCTGTGAACGGCTGACTTAAGAAGTCACTAATGATATTGTCTGTCAAAAAGGAAGGACCACCATGGCAAGGAGATATTGTTCATGAGTATCATAGGAATTGTGTCTATGCCCTTACTTTTAATGTCTGCAATAACATGCTTTTTTCCTGGGCGTTACAGGATCATATGACTGGTCTGGATGTGAACTTAGATATGAACTTGGGCAAGTTACTTGCCTTCACTGAACCTGAGTCTTAATGTTTTCTAGCCAGGAGTAGAAAGTTCAGGGAAGAATTGCTTCTGATGGTAAGGAGGTTAAGACAAGAATCAGGGATTCACTGAAAACCTTGTCCTCCCCTTCTTGGGGATGGATTTTCAGACTGCAGACCAACACACCTTGCACAAGCTTTACTTCTGTTCCTCACTGGAATTCAGCTGTAAGTTTTTATCATTGCCCCTTTAAAAGACTTGTCATGAATACCTAACCATAGTTTTTATTATGAATGCTTCATTGCTTTTCCTTTCCTTCTCTCCTTACATATGAACAGGTACAAAGATCAAAACTCTGGAGCTGTCATGCCACACTTAAATAATAAAGCCAGGTTCAGAACTCTTGGGTTTCTTCAGCTTCTTATTCTTCTTCATTGTTCATTGCCCTGGTAATGCCACCATCCCTGAATTTCTGTCTGATTCACATTTATGAGACTCTTTTTAAAAATAATTGGAAATGGATAATGAGTTAGAGAATTATGGGAGAAACGAAACTCCTTAGAGCAGTAAAAGTATTAAGGTCTGTTTGCTATGACTGTTAAAAGGAAACTTTGACTTCATAGAAAGAAAATAATTTTTATATCACTTACAAATGGTGCTACTGCAACTGTTAAAAGTTGAAATATTTGCTGATGTGTTATTTTGGAGAAAAAAATTGGGTGGAGTGTGTACTGGGAAGAGAGGGGTCAGTGTGTATTGTGGAAGAAGCTGTACGTTTGCGGGGGGCAGTCACTAACTTTGTATGAGACAAGAAATCCATACAAAAGTACACTACATGGAGAAAAATTGTCATCTCGTGAATTTTCTAAGGCCCAAATCCATGGGTAGTAACATTAATTCAGATTTGATAAATTTAGAGTTTTTCCAAAGAATCAGATAACTAGACATTTAAAATGTCACCTTTTCTCTATTTTTTTCCTTGAGCATTCTTTATGCTGTGTTGGTGAGAAATATGATGTGTTTTGTCTCCTCTAGACAAGATCTCCTCAAATATTCCCCATATATAAATAGTTCTCTACCCGTGATAGCTTGGCTGGTACTCAGATTGACAACCCCTGGTGAGAACTCTACTGCCAGAAATATGACACACAGCCCGCAGTCCATGTCCCCAGGAGCAAGATTCTGGGGAAGGGACCACAAATTTAACAATTTTTTTAAATCAAACTTGTCACTGGCAGCAGTATTTATAGACCTGGAGCCAACTGCAAGTGACAGCGTTTATCCTGGGATCTACCAATAGCTCTTTCACACTGGATGGTTCATCCCTAGCAAGGAAGATGCTTCAGTTTATCTGGAGGAACACAGCATTGGCCTAGTTCCAGAGCAGATTCAAAATCACTGCACTGATTTTTAGGCTTCTTAATTTCTCACCACTTTGGTTTAAAGACCAGTTCTGGTCTTATATTCATGCTTATGGAATATATATTGATTATGGCAAGAAATCCAAGATGAGATTTTCAAGTCCCTCAGACCCTCAAGTTTCCATGCTGTAGTCAAGTAACATAACTCCATCATCACTGGCACTATCACCCTGGAGCATTTTGATGTGCCTTCATAGTGGTCTGTGAGACCATCCATGGCATGTCACAAAAATCCCATTCATGTCACAAATCCTAATGGCTCTAGCCAGACTGTGTCCTCTTTCACTGCATCTCTTAGGCTTAATGTTGCCCATAGTACTGACTCATTCAATTAGTTAACCTTAAACCTGATCTCTTTGGTCACATGGGATTTCTACTGAGAAAATACATCATGGGCAGCTCTGCTTGGTAGAGATCTTGGAAAAATGCAGTTCTTGTCATGGAAAATATAGGCTCAGTACTCTTTGTACTATAATTACATGTTTTTGGATTTATAAACCAATACCACTGTAAACCAAGAATAATTCCCAGTTGGAAAATATATACCCGATTGTCTCCAGGTTAGATACCAATATCGGATTTGCAGATGGAAATTTTGCTGAGATACAAGAAGGTCCATGCATAGTCAATTACCCCAATGATTGCATTGAGGTCTAAGCCCTCCTGCATCTCAAACTTGGCTTGATAGATAATAAGCGGGACTTTGTTCATTAATAAGTAGGTGAGGGGTTAGAGGAAAAATAAGTTTCTGAGGCAGGTGAGAAAATGTCTATCCTTGTGTTAGAAACTGAATTTTGGCCTCACAGAATTTATATGTTAAAATTCTTACACCTAGTATACCTCAGAATGTAACTGTATCTGGAGATAAGGTTTTTAAAAAGATAATTCAAGTTAAATAAGGTCATGTGGATGCGTCCTAATCCAATATGACTAGTGTTCTCATAAGAAGGAAGAGAGACACCAGGGATGTGTATACAGAGAAAAGGCCACATGAGGACACAGTAAGAAGGTGCTTATCTGCAAGCCAAGAAGAGAAGCCTCAGAAGAAACCAAACCTGCCAAGAAATGGGTCCTAGACTTCAGCCTTCAAAACTGTGATAGGAGGGTTAGACTCGGTGGCTTAGCCTGAAATCCCAGCACTTTGGGAGGCCAAGGCAAGTGGATTGCCTGAGCCGGCGGGTTCGAGATCAGCCCAGGAACCTTGGCGAGACCCTGTCTCTACAATAAAATAAAATTTTAAAAATTAGCCGGGTGTGGTAGCACACACCTGTAGTTCCGGCTACTTGGAACGCTGAGATGAAAGGATCGCTTGAAGCCCATCAGGTCGACGCTGGGATGGCCATGAGTGTGCCACTGCACTCCAGCCTGGGCGACAGAATGAAACTCCAACTCACAAAAAAAAAAAAAAAAAGGAAAGTATTACAAAACAAAGAAAAAACAGAACAAACAAACAAAAAGACTGTGATAAGATAAATATCTATTGTAAGTCACTCAGTCAGTGGTATTCTGTTATGGCAGCTCTAGCAAACTAATGCACCTAGAGAAAAATTACAACAAAGTTGTTAAACCACATTGCTGAAGATGAAGAAGAAAGTGAAGAAGTGAAGTGTCATTTTTATATTATATTGTTTGGAGTTTTCTTATTTTTAGTCTGTGAAACTGCTGTGACCCTTACATTTACATCTCAAAAAAAAAAAAAAAGGCTGGAATGCAGTGGCATGATCACGGCCACCCCAGCGTCGACCTGCTGGGCTCTGGTGATCCTTCTGCCTCAGCCTTCCAAGTAGTGGGAACTACAGGTATGCGTTACCACATCCGGCTAATTTTTTATTGTAGTGTACAATAAATCCGGCCGATTTATTGTAGTGATGAGGTCTTGCCAAGTTGTCCAGGCTGCTCTTGAACCCCTGGGTTCAGGCAATCCCTTCAGCTCGGCCTCTCAAAGTGCTGGGATTACAGGCTTGAGCCACCGTGCCCAGCCTCAGGTTTTTACAAAAAGTTTTATTTCAGAAGGTTTCCACTTGCTCAGGCCTTTTTGTTTCCATGGGTCCATTCAGTTAACATTGTCTTCTTCACATATTTCAGGGCATAAGGAAATGGGCAAGAGAATGGGTTCATTGGACCAACCTAGTCTATCATGTCCAACACTAACTAGCACTATGACCATAGAACCTTAGTAGTTACATGACCTAAGACCTCTATGACACTTCACAGTCTTTTCTCAGCTCCACATATGTTCCTGTAGAGAGAGATGTAGGATTACATCTTTCACTTGTTCTCAATCCTCTTCCTGCTCTTCCAGTAAGAATACTTGGTCAAGATTCAATTTCAACATCATGAGTGCTCTCAAAATATTGTTTAGAAGTATATATGATTGTATGTGAAAATTAAAGAAGTAGAAAGTTATTTTATGGGAAAGAATATGTGGACCTAGTTGTACATGGATCAATTCTGTATACTGTGGAAGATGGTGGCTTGATAAAATGCTAAGTATAAGTTGGGGATGAAGAGTTTTCTTAGAGCCGGGCTCGGTGGCTCAGTCTGTAATCTCGCGCCTTTGGGAGGCTGAGGTGAGTGGATTGCCTGAGCCCGCGGGTTCGAGACCCGCCTGGGCAGGCGAGACCTCATCTCTACAATAAATCAAAAACTAGCCAGGCGTGGTAGCGCGCGCCTGTAGTTCCAGCTACTCGGAAGGCTGAGGCGGAAGGATCGCCGGAGCCCAGCAGGTTGAGGCTGCGGTGGCCGGGAGCGGCCACTGCACTCCTGTCTGGGTGACGGTGTGATACTCCAACTAAAAAAAAAAAAAAAAAAAAAGAGTTTTCTTAGAGAAAAGTCGTCTGTAATACTCAGAAGAACCATCTGTCAAGGCATCAGAACTCACACATAAAGGAATAAAATCCTCAAATAAATCACTGCAGAAGGGAACAGCCTCGGGGGCCCTTATACTTCAGGATCCCATCTGGCACACTTCTTTCCGTTTGTACGACTTCAAGAGTCTTGGAACTGCTTAGAGCTGTCAGATTAGCTCCGAGCGTCTCCATCAAACTCCATCAAACATCATAAGTAAAGAGTTCATGCCATGCCTCTTCCTCCCTCTTCGCCCTTCATTATTACTTTTGTCGTTGTAGTTCATTGCATAAATGAGAAAAGCAGAGTGGATAGAAGGAATAGTCTTTTAAACCATGCTTCGTCCCTTTCTCTCTCTCTCTTTTCATTGGGGTCTTACTCTGTCACCCAAGCTGGAATGCAATGGCATAGCATGACATTGCAGCCTCAACCTCCTGGCTCAGGCATATTTCCACCTCAGCTGAGTAGCTGAGACTACAGGTGTGCATCACCATACCCAGATAATTTTTTTTTTAATTTTTAATTTTTGTAGAGACAAAGTATTGCTATTTTGCCCAGGTTGGTCTCGAACTCCTCCTAGACTCAAGCAATCTTCCCACCTTAGCCTCCCAAAGTGCTGAGATTGCAGGCGTGAGCCACAGTGCCCGGTCCTTTGTCTTTTTATTCTTGCTCCATTATTAAGTTTTATCGTTCTTTTTTTTGAGTTGAGTTCTTTTTTTTTGAGCCTGTCGCCCAGGCTGGAGTGCAGTGGCACACTCACAGCCACTGCAGCCTTGACCTGCTAGGCTTAGGCAATTCTTCTGCCCCAACCTTCCATGTAGCTGGAAATACAGATGCACACCACCATGCCTGGCTAGTTTTTGTGATTTATTGTAGAGATGAGGTCTCACCAAGTTGCCGAGGCTAGTCTCGAACCCTCAGGCTCAGGCAATTAAGTTTTATCTTATGGGGGCATTTATCAACTACAAAAACAATAGTAAGAATTTCAATTTGCACATTGGTCTTGACTTTCCTAAGATTCAGTTTTGTAACCTGCAAAATGGGAATAATAACACTTTGACATTGTGGAGATTTCATTCACAGAGATATTACCCATTGTACATTGTTTCCCTCTTTGAGGTGTGGCAGTGCTATCTTGATTGTTCCATCTTCAGGTTTCTGAGTTTCTTTTTTTCCCCCCATTCATCTGTCTATTCTTATATTTATATACTGCATGTTATACACTTAAGACTCATGGCACAACCTCATTTTGGGTTCCATTGTTCTTTTGGTTTTTATCCTCCCTTGCATTGTATGATCCCTTTGGCAAAGTCTATTTGCTACAATTTGCATGTTTAATTTTTATGTAGTTCTCAGTGTTACCACATTACCACCACTCCAAGTAAACAGCTCTCCATATTAGTTGCCAGGTAATAGGGCATCTGTCTTGACATCAGAGACCAAAGTACCATTCCTGGAACAAATTTTACATGTGGTTGAGATTCTTTTTCCTTCCCAGACCTTAAATATCACAACTTTAGGTTTACCCATCTTACTAATTTGAGTTACCCTCTCTCCTCCTATTATCCAAGGTATTTTTTTGTTTTAGAGTGAGGGACTTTCTTCCACAAAAAACCTTATTTTCTTATCTAGCTGCTTTCCCTACTCCTTGTCCACTCTCCTGACTTCTGGGATGACTTCCTTTTGCTCATATAGTTTATTGTAGTCAAGCATGTGCAGAGAATAGAACTTTCTGTGATGATGAAAATACACACACATACAGAGATATATGTACATATTATATATTATCGATGTACATATATATGTGTACGTATGTGCATACTGTATAATGTGGTAGCCACTACCCGCTTGTGGCTATTGATTATTTGAAATGTAGCTAGTAAAACAAAGAAGTGTGTTTTTAATTTTGGTTTACATTTAAATAATCACTTGTACTATTGTATTGGACAACACAGCTCTAATGCACATGAGATTACAGCGGGAACTAACTAGATACTGGTCAGGTTTTCTTCTGGGTACATGTGACCCAGGTACCTTCAGTTAGACTTAGAAACACCTGTCACTTTGTTCCTTGAAGGGGAGAACTGAAGATAGAAAGTAGTCAGCGTTTCCTCTTAGTTGTCCCTTCCTCTAGTGCTTGATTCAGTAATTAATAGCTGTTACTGCATTCTGCTAGGGACCTAGATGCATACATTATCGAAAATGATCACAACAGCCCGGAAAGGCAGTGACTATCCACATTTCACAGATAAGCTTCAGAAGAATGAAACAACATGCTCAGTGCTGCATAGTTAATAAGTCACCGACTTGAGACTTAAACTAAGGTCTGCCTGAAAGAAATTCCGTCTTGTCACTGTCTTTGCTCTCCAGCCAGTGCTACACATCCATCTTTGAGGTGATAGGTCATCACTGCACATGCAAAACGCTGTCTGCTGCTCAACTCTCCTGACTTTTTGGTATGGTTATCTCTCTTTCCTTTAACAGTCTTTTCACTGCTTCACATTTTTCTTTCCTAGATTTGTTTTCTTTCTCGTGTTTTTCCCCTAAAAGGCCACCTTCCTCTCATTCCCCTGGTTTTGCTGTCCTGAGCCCCATCCAGCTGGCCCTGTGTATGTGTTATACACCGTTTTGGTCACGTTGCATTTTCTTACCATGTTTCCTATGTTACTAAGCAATGCACGACTGAGGTTTCAGTGCAACTCCATAGATTCCTGTCTTATTTTCTGAAGTTCTTATTTATACTTGAATACCAATGACTTCAACTCTCTTTACAGCCTCTTTCTGAAACTCACCGGTACCCTTTTGAGGAAAAAAGATACTTTTTCAAAGAACCAAGTCTTTTTTTTTGTCATCAATTTGTAGGAGACATAAAAAATCCAATGGATAGATCCCCTCAGCTCATCCTCACAACCTCAAGATATGTTATTTTTTTCCCATTTTGCTAATGAAGAAACAGAGGTCCAGAATGATTACTCAATTTGCAGCAAACATATCAGAAAGCCAGCAGGGCTCCAAAAACAGAAGCCAGTTCAATGCGTACCCTGAGGGTAAGGCATGGTCCCCAAAAGTAATAGAGTCACCCTTTCCTAACAAACTCAAGGGTATTTATTTCCAAACAGTTCTGGGAAGCGAAAATAGGCAGAACTAGAAATACTATTGCAGACCACACAGCCAGACTGCTTCTCCAAATGACCTGGCGTTGGAAATTTCTCAAGGCCAAAGTAGCTTATCTCCTTAAGCATATAATTTGCTGAGGACAATGAGCTAAGGGTACCTGCAGCAGTAGGACTCTTTGCTAAACATAGATGGATTTCTGAAAATACTCTGGTCATAGCATAAGACCAGTGTTTCCAAGCATGAATCCACCTGGGGTTCTAGTAACTTGAGTAATACACAATGGCTGGTAAATGTGTTTTGTAAATTGAATCGAAAAGGGTTTGTTTTAAGCCATTTCACTTATCTTATGGGATTGCTGAGAGGTCTCTGTGGGGAGTGATTTCTAACAGCTCATCATTAGTGAGACCTGAGTTATCTTCCTGAGTCAAAAAATACTTTAGTAAGTGGGAAGTCAACAAAATTATCTTCCAAGGCTTCTTCATTGTTTGTATAAAGCAAACTTTCATTTTACTAGATACTTTAAATGCAATTTTATTTTAAGTCTTCAATGGATTTTTTTTTTTTAGCCACCTTTTTGCACGATCAACAGCAGCTATTCCAGTTTGGAAAACATGGTCCATTTTTGGAAAGCAACAAGAACGAGGTTGTATAACTGTAGGTTCAAGAATTTTTCTCAGCATAGCTCATCACTACTCATGAAGAAAACTTAGAAGGACATGGAAGGACATTGGTATTCCAACATTAATACCCAGGTCAGCTAGTGCAAAAAAAAAAAAAAAAGTGGGGAGACCAAGTGGGTCAGTGATGAGAACAGCATATGAAGGCTTTTAAAAACAATATTAATAAAAATATAAACAGAGAGCAGTACACCACTATATTAGTTTCCTAGGGCTGTCATAACAGATTACTACAAACTGGATGGCTTAAAACAACAGAAGTTTATTTTCTCACAGTTCAGGAGGCGAGAATTCCAAAATCAAGGAATCGGAGGCGTTCATTCTTTCTGGAGATTTCAGGGCAGAATCTGTTCTGTGCTTCTGTACAGGTTTTGGGTCATTGCCAGTAATCCTTGACATGACAAGTCTATGGCTTATAGCTGCATTATTTCAGTCTCCGACACGCTACAATCCCTAAATGTCATACAGTTCACAGAGTCACCAGATGACCTTCTGCCCTGTGTGACTCTCGGTGTCATCACATGACTTTCTTCTAAGGATCACTCATTGGATATAGGACCCACCCTAATCCAGTAATGACCTCATCTTAATTTAGTGATTACATATGCAAAGACTCTTCTTCCAAATAACATCACATTCTAAGGTTCCAAGTGGAATGAATTTTGAGGGGATGCTATTCAAATGAGTACAATCACTTCAAGATTTATCAGTGTTCCCTTATATTAGAGTTTTGTATAGAGTTCACAGCATGATGAAAAATAGTTGGATGGAGAATCCAGAGGTCTGGTTATGCTACAAGCTTGCTCTGACCTTGGATTTAGTCATTTCTACACAAATGGGGGTTGGGGGAGTTTTGGAGCTCTTATCATGAGATCCCTGAATTGGTTTCAAAGCCTCCATTCATTTTCTAAAATTACATCTACACTGTTGTGTCAGTCAGGCCTGCTTATGTTTTCTTCAAAATGGAATTTTCCTACTTTTCCTGGGATCCTCCAAGGGGTCTTTGACTCCAAAAGGCTAAGAACAACTACTTCAAATCATCTATGAAGTTCACCAACGTGTTCTGATTCTGGACACATATTTGATCTATGTTGTGTTCTCCCAATTTTATGATACATTCAGGGTTTCTGGGTAGCACATTAAAAGTCTAGCCCTTAGGATTATTTTATTTTAAAATGTTTCTGGCTCATTGATTTCCAATCTGCTTCATTCTATATAACGCACAGGTGGATCCGTTTTTACTTTGCTCATGTTTTATGCAATAGAAAATGTAAATGAAGCTCTGAACTCGGAGAAAACAAGCTAATGTCAGCATAAGGAGAAGAAAGAAACACAGGTGAACAGGCTTATAGCTGTATGTCCAGAGTTTGGATTTGGGAAGGAGCTGGCGAAAGGAGAAAAAGGGGGACAGGAGGACATGTTGGAGTTTACACTGTGGGGTTTTCAGCCTTAAAGCAGTACTCACTTTGCTCAGTCTGCAATGTCCCTCACCTGACATTTTAGAGTTTTCCCAGTAATAGCAACTTTTAGTTATTAAAAATCATTTTCTTTTTTATGAGAATGATGACCCTTAGAATCTCATTAGATTACACAGACTCTATAATGCTTTTAAAAGACCACACTCCCTCTGTCCTTCACAGCACCTTTGCGGATAGCTACGTATTAGCACAGATGACTCTTCAGGAACCAGGGGCAGTTAGTTCAGTCCACAGACCATCTGGCCTCCTTTTTCTCCCCCTCCTATTTTTTAAAAATCTGCCCGGTTTTTATTTCTTGTCTTTTTGGAGCCTTCCCACAAAAGAATCAGTGAGAGGAGGGGAAATTAGTTACAATCTACTGCACCATACTGCTGTGTTTTATCATTTGAAAATTGTGTGGTCTAGAACAGTGAATTTATATACATCTTTTCTTGTCCTAGTACCACAAAAAAATCAAATTAATCTTTTTCATGTAATGATGTAGAATTTAAAATTCACCTTTCTTTTTTGAAGGCTGAGTTTAAAATAATAAAAAGTTCTTTATTTTTAAAAAAAAAAAAGCGTTTTCTGCACGGTAATTTGTGTTCATTTTTCCTAATTCTTTTAAGACTCATTTCTACTTTTGTAAATAAAATGTGTAAAAAATATGGTAAGTAATACAACATTTTATTACTATGCTTTCTATTCTAGTCTAGAGATGTTCCAGAGGTTAGTATGTGCTTGACCAAAGAATCAATTTTTCTCCTGTATTCTTGAATTGACATTACTGAGTGTTCCTGTCCAATAATTATACAAAGCCCCAGAAAAAGGCCTTCAGAAGTGAGTACTAAGCCTCTTGCCAAGGGTAGACTTTGTGCACATTCCTGTTAAATAAAAGAGTAAACCATGGTATAGCCTGAGTCACCCAGTGAATATTGAGTTCATGATCATTCTTTAAAGTTCAGTGAAAAGAAGGAAAAGCATTGAGCAGGGTTTGAAATGGCATTCTCAATTATAGTGGCCAGGAAATGATCCAAGGTGGGCAGGACTTGGAGTTTTTCAAGAAAACAGTCTTGATTTTTTAGACTTGGAATAGTAGGGTGATGGCTAAGATTGGAAAAAAGAAGGAAAAGCTGCTGACTATCCAGAAAGCACAGACAGAGACCACCAAAGATCACAATGGTCATTGTCAATCTTGTTCATCCTTTTAGAGAGTTAGAGCCAGTCGGTGTCAGTTGAAAGTTCAGTAACAATGTGCATTTAGCCATTTTGGATTTGTAATTTTTAGCTTTCTTATGATCAGTTTTTTATTTTCTAGATAGCTAAAAACTAACCAACCAATTGATTTGCTTTAAAACAGGATAGAGCCTAGATATAAAAAGATATATAAATATACACACACATGTGTGTAAATCTATCTATCTAATCATCTATCTATCGACAGAGAGATTTCTTTTTTCCAAGCAGGGTCATAGAGAACACATTACCTGGATGAGAGATTTCTAAGAGGGAACCTTAACCAAGTAAATTAAAAGCTTTGTAAATAATTTCAAGTTCACACAGTTTTCAATAGATTTTAATTTTTGCAATATTTTATTCAAGTAAGGACAGCTCCATTAAGTCATTCATAATTAAGCACTACCCTCCTCTTTCTTTTTTTCCATTTCTAAAAAATTGCAATAGCACTACATTTTATCTAGCTAATTTCATGGATCTTTACTAATTCAATGATATTTCTGACAGTAGCAAGTTCTAATTTTCTTCCCGTGTCCTTACCCTTCCGACTTCAAATGCTTCAATAAGAGATGAAACCAGCCGGACTCTGTGGCTCAGCCTGTAATCCCGCGCTTTGGGATTCTGAGGTGAGTGGATTGCCTGAGCCTGAGGGTTCGAGACCCACCTGGGCAACTTGGCGAGACCTCACCTCTACAATAAATCAAAAACTAGCCAGGTGTGGTCGCGCGCGCCTGTAGTTCCAGCTCCTTGGAAGGCTGAGGCGGAAGGATCGCCAGAGCCCAGCAGGTTGAGGCTGCGGGGGCTGGGAGCGGCCACTGCACTCCAGTCTGGGCGACAGAGTGAGACTCCAACTCAAAAAAAAAAAAAAAAGAGATGAAACCATTGTGCAAAACACAATAATATCATCAAAAGGCATGGAGGCTTTCCATATCATCTTAAATGCGCAAATGGCCGTGCCATTCAGGTATTAAAGTGTAAAAGCAATTACTATACCCCAAGTAAGTAGTGGTGGCCAAGGGCAATTTTCAACCAAGTTCATATCAAAAAGTATTTCCTACAGTGGAAAGTTTCCCCAAAGGCACTAGAAAAATCTATTGACACAACACTTTGAGGGAAAGGGGCCAAAATATAAAGGAAGCCTATCTTACTCTCACAGCAAATTGGCAATACAGATACTTTTAATACCCCTAGCTTATTTGTGTGATAAAAAAGAAAAAAAAAAAACAGAAATGGGTTAAATATTTATTTAGTTAGTCTAAAGAAATTTGTTTGGTGTTTAAAATATAATTAATTTAAAATATACTTTCTCCTATCTGAGCTACAATATGACACCAAGTTTATCTTCCTTCCTCCCACACATGTTAATGCTCTGGCACATTTTACTTGGGTCTAAGAAACCTTAGACAATACATTGTTTTAGTTTTTATTCATGAAACTTCTGTTTGTTCTCCTTGAAATTTTGCTGCTCTACAAATGGGCTTGGCCACTAAACCATCAAGGGTTCCTCAAGATAAAAGTTGCACTAGGTAAGGGATGGCTTCAATAATTCTCAACATTGAGTGGCACAAGGCCATGATAAAACTATTCCTAGTACATACAGCTATTCACATTAATCAGAGTTTCTACAGCGACCTAGTTAATTAGGTGGGATTCTGAGGCTTGCTAAGGCTTGAAATAGCAAGATAAAGTGTTTAGAAATACGTGACCTTATTGAGACTTTGAATTTGAGAATTCTTCTTGAGCATTGCAGGATGCTTAGCAGCATCACTGGCCTCCACAGACTAGATGGCATAGTACACCGCCCCACTCCTCAAGCTGAGACAACTAAAAATGTCTCCAGACATGGCCAAATGTCCCCTCAGGGACAAAATTATCGTCAGTTGAGGAGCACTGCTTTAAATCGTGGCCGAAACACAACACAATTCACCTTGAAACATTTTTTCTTTTCTGCTTAAAGTTATTCACAAACACCTATTCTTTTCCTCTTATACCTGCAAATATAACAAATCTTTAACAGCTTTGTGTTCTTGTTGCCTTTATTTTTAACCTATTGTGAAATGAATCCTATAGATTCCCATCTCCCCACCTGGACCACTGCCCATGCCAAGTGACTCAACCTTACTCTCTTTACTTTAAGCAGAAGAAAAAAGCCCCCCTCCTCTTCAAAATGGAAGGTCTTTCATTCTGTGTTGCCTCCTATCTTGTCATAGTGACACATAGGCTGCTGCCTTCTGGGATGGAAGTCTCCCTAGAGGAAGGGATCCCACTCACAGCTAGGATTTTCATGTTCTGTGGCTCCCCATTGTGAAGGGACTCAATGACTGCTTTGAAGGGATGTCCCAGCAGTTTCTGAGACTAAGCTTAGGGGTTCTGGAAGGAGCTAGCAAGAGACTTAAAGACCCCTACTTGGGAGTCACCTGAACTCCAAGACGATGGAACTCACTGTTTACTGACTAACCAAGAAACATTTTTGATTCTTTTCTACACACAAACTCAGGCAGAACCCTAATTCTGAGCATCCTGTAAGCTAAACAAACCAATTCTAATAAAAACTATCTCAAGAACAAATTTAAAGACTTTTTTCCTGTAAAAAAATTTTATTATTCCCTAGCTTACTAGAAGCCTGCTGGCAGTGTTTTTTTTCAATGTCTTTGAATAGATAATGGCAAAAGAAAGTAAACTAGGTCTCCTCCTTCTTGTTTACCTTGCAATTTCTCTCCTGTGTTTACATGACAAGCTTCCAGGTACAAAGACTAAATCATTATTTGCATTATTAAAAATGAGTAAAGTGCACACGGGTAGTCTTCTTTATTGAGCTCTGATCTATACTGCATCTTTTGACTCTGTATACCACATTTAATTCTAATGTAGAACATGGACCACGGCAAAGCAACACAAAGTCATGACAACCTAATAATAGTAACACCATGGATTCCAATAATTGCATATGTACTCTGTGCCAAAGATTGCACTAGTTACTTATTTTTATTTTTTATTTCTTTTACATTTAATCACATATAGTCCTCATTGCAACTCTATGAATTAAGTTTCGTCACTCTATTTTGAGATAAGGAAACTAAGGCTTAGAGAAGTTAGGTCATATATTTTAAGTGACAGAGTAGATATTCAGACTCAGTTGTGACTAACCTCAAAGTCTTTATTCATATATAGATCGATCGATTGATCGATAGAGAGTAAGCATGATGCTACACAATGCTACCCTCCCTGCTAGGAATTTCCCGGAAGACCAACTTGGTTACAAACAGAGGACTTTGTTTCTCTTCATAAGAAAGCACGCCTGAGCCGGGCTCGGTGGCTCAGCCTGTAATCCCGCGCCTTGGGAGGCTGAGGTGAGTGGATTGCCTGAGCCCGCGGGTTCGAGACCCACCTGGGCAGGCGAAACCTCATCGCTACAATAAATCAAAAAAATTAGCCGGGCGTGGTAGCACGCGCCTGTAGTTCCGGCTACTCGGAAGGCTGAGGCCGAAGGATCGCCGGAGCCCAGCAAGTCGAGGCTGCGGTGCCTGGAAGCGGCCACTGCACTCCAGTCTGGGCGACGGAGTGAGACTCCAACTAAAAAAAAAAAAAAAAAAAAGAAAGCACGCCTGTAATCCTAGCACCTTGGGAGGCCAAGGTGGGAGGATTGCTTGAGCCCAGGAGCCAGAGATCAGCCTGGGTAACATAGCGAGAAATTGTCTCTCTAAAAAAAAAAAGTCCAAAAAATTAGTCTGGTGTGGTGGCATATGCCTGTAGTGCCAGCTGCTCAAGAGATTGAAGCAGAAGAATCTCTCTGAGCCTAAGAGACCAAGGATGCAGTGAGCCATGATCGTGCCCACTACACTCCAGTCTGGGCCACATAGTGAGATCCTGACTCAAAAAAAAAAAAGAAAAAGAAAAAAGAAAAGAAAAGAAAGAAAGGAAAGAAATAAAGAATTTCTCATAGTTTGAGCCAAAGGAGATCTGCTTAATAACTGGCACTGAATCTCTGGAATGGGTGGGAAGTTGGCCCAGGTGTCTGTAGTTTTAAAAAAGAGATCAGTCTGGGTAGATTATTCTTCCACCCAGAAAAGTTTTGGAATCATTAACTTATGCAGTCAGAAGAGATTTCCTCACTGGGTTGGATAGCCCCAGTTTTCTCCTGCATATCTACTCTTTCCCTTCTCCTCCTTGCCCTCCTACCCAGGAAAGAGGATGCCTAAATTCCTTCAGCAAGCTCCTGGTTTTCTGGCTTCCAGGTGAGTTCAGACAATGGGGTGTGGGTGGGGAGAGGTATTAACAAAAGACAGGCTGGGCTCAATGGCTCAGCCTGTAATGCCAGCACTTTGGCCAAGGTGAGTGGATTGCCTGAGCCTGTGGGTCAAGCCCAGCCGGGCAACTTGACAAGACCTCGTCTTCACAGTCTCTACAATAAAAACAAAAAAAATTGGCCAGACATTGTAGAGCACGCCTGTAGTTCTGGCTACTCCAAAGGCTGAGATGGAAGGATGGCCAGAGCCCAGCAGGTAGATGATGGGGGTGGCCATGAGCATGCCACTGTACTCCAGCCTGGGTGACGGAGTGAGATTCCAACTCAAAAAAAAAAAAAAAAAAAAAGACCAAGTAAGGAAGAGAAGTGAAGACAAGCCTCCTTCCTTTCCAGTCATTGCAGATTGCCTGCCTTACGCTCCAAAGGCCACAACACCTGTCAAGACAGCCCTCTCAGCATCCAAAAAATCTAAATCTCCGTATTTCAGGAGCCACACTCTCCTTTTGTCTATTTAGGTTCTGGGTGAAAAATATTCCTTTCTGTTGCTAGCTCCAGTGTACCGCACTCTCCTTGGGTTTCGGAAAGTTTGTCCTTATCTCTCTTTGTGAATACTCTTTGCTAAATCTCCATCTCCATTTCCCCATTTGAGGGTACCATCTGTTTCCCGGCAGAACCCTTATTGATACTCTTACACATGTGACTCAAGCATCTATAATTTGTCTACTTCTGAGTTATTCATGCCACGTTGCACTGGTTAGGGACTTGATGACTTCAAGTTGCTTTATCTGTTATATCTTTCCAGCTGCTATAATAACCAAATGAGATAAATATATACTAACCATGTGCTTACTATAGACTCCCAATTACTGGCCCCTATTTACAGTGGGCTATCTCAATCTCATCATTTAATGTAATTTGATTGTTCTTTAAGGCATTACTCTCTCCAGGCCCTCCCGCCTTACTTCCTGCCCCCCACCCCCATCCTTTAGTCATTCACAAACTCTTCCCACCAGAGGACCCTTTTGTTCGCTGGGTCATTCCTGGTTTGTTCAAACTTTATTGGTACTTACTGTGTTCACTGCAAGAGCTATTCTATCAACTCCTGTGTACTCCAAGGAAGACATGTCTTTTCTGCCTGACTGAGCATCAGGCTTTCCTACCAAGACCAGATTGACCCTTCTTTTCTGCTGCTCTGACTTGAAGGTGTCACCAGACTTAGCCTGCTGAACTTTCTTGAGCTAATCTTCAATTTCATGAGGGCCTACAGTTTTTCAGCTACCATATAGATTGTCACTGTAATTCAACATCTTTCTTTTACTCCCAGTTATAGTTCTAAACAATAATCTATCAGCTTCTGGAGATGAAAAACTGCTATCCTGCAGTATCACTGTGTAGCTGTATCCTCAAGTGGTTGCCACTTTCCAAATATTTATGTGTAGGTGACAGGCACTTCTCTGCCTAGCTGCTGTATAAAATGAGTTATCTAACTTAAGAAAAAAGTTATCCAGGGAGGTTGACTATATTTGTTCACCTGAGCACCAAACAGGTTCAGGCACTCTGCTAGGTACAAAAGTTGTTGTTTCTGTCCACACCACATGCAAGAATCCAGGCAAGGAGTAAGTTAGGATCTCTCACTCATTCATCTCTCATAAGTTCTTAAAAATTGGCCTATGAGTGTTTGAAGAAGGCATTTAGACTTGTGGAAAATGACTAAGCTAAGACTATGTAATTGGATTTTTCTACAGGTTATTCTGTGCATTATAGTCAATGAACTATAGAAGATTTACAGTGGGTTATGATACTAATAAAGCTTATACCTGCTTACTCATTCTAGTCCAACCTGGATCCCACGTGTTAGTTGGAATATACTATGAGAATGGATACCTGCTTCCTGCCACAGGATTTTGATTTCCTAGGTATCCGAATTTGATTGCAATACCCTTGTTTAAATACAGTTTTGAAGTACCCATGTGTTGATAAGTTGGTAACATCACATGTTTTTCTACAGTTTTCTGTAAATGTTGGCTCTAGTTGTCTGGACTTCTTTACTGCGTGCTCTGGAATTTTCATTCTGTGGCCTATGGCAGTTGTGTTTTCTTTGGGAGATTCGTGTTATTCCACAGTTACTGTTTCATTTGTTCTTTGTTCTGAGACTTGTGTCTAGAAAGAAGGTTTAAAATCTTTTGTGGAAAAGAGTCTCTTATGCTTAGTCTATGAAGTGAGTCTTCATTTGCACAGATCTAGGAGTACTCCTAGAGTATGCCAGGCACCAATGGTATAAGAGCAAATGTTCGACTCCTTTGATCCATATGCACTGAGGATTACTCACACATGCTACTTATACCTGGAAAAAAAAATATTGTCCAAAATTGCACATGAGTTGAAAATTCTAACAATTTTATTATGATTTTTTTATTTTTTATTTTTTGAGTAGGAGTCTCACTCTGTCACCCAGGCTAGAGTGCAGTGGCACGCTCACAGCTACCATAGCCTCAAACTTCTGGGCTCAGGCAATCCTTTTGCCCCAGCCTTCCAAGCCTTCCTGGAACTACAGGAAAGCGCTAAAATGCCTGGCTAATTTTTGACTTATTGTAGAGATGAGGTCTCCTCAAGTTGTCCAGGCTGCCCTCGAACTCCTGGACTCAGACAATCCTCTTGCCTCTGCCTCCTAAAGTGCTGGGATTACAGTCATGAGTCACCACACCCAGCCTAAATTTTTGTATGAAGAAACTGAAGTTTTAAAGTTAATAAGATTTTTCCAAGTCTCTAATAACCAAACCACTTTTCACATTTTTGTCTTTGGAATATTTTATATGGGTTTCTGGAGGAGTGGGGTGGGATAAATACTTATCCTTTTACTTGTCTTTTGTTAGTCTGTGTTTTCAAATATATTCCACAGGTGTGTATGAAGGGGTGGGGTGAGTGCGAACCAAATTTTTTAAAAACAATTAGGGAAATAAACCTAGGTTTTAAAAAATCTTAAACAATCCACAAGCTAGATGATCCATGTGTAAGAAACTCAGACATTACTAGAAATCTTAAGCAGAATCAGAAGGTACAAAATAAGCAATGCACCTAGTTAAGATAAATTCATTTTGGCCCTAGGAGCTTAACCTGTAGAGATTTAAGCAAGCCTCACACTAACCAAACTTCTGATATCTGAATAAGCTTGACGTCTGCATAGATATTTAAAAACTAACAAAAAGGCCTAGGAGTTTATATAGTAAGTCTCTTAAATCTATTTCCCAGTGGCTATTCCAAGCTACAGATTTCTTTTGTCTACTGCTAGGAAGGTAAAGCACTCATTCACTCTCAGGGAGACACAGAGGAAGAAAATTGATTGCTTTTTTGAAACATAGTACTAAAACTTCCTGGAAGTCATCTATTTTCAGATTTCTAAAAGATGTTATCTTTTACATTAGATGGAGAGCTAAACATTATCACCAGGGCTATTGCATCTTCAAATATTTGAAGACAATCTGTGTCTGTCTGTTCTGACTGCATCTGACGCCAAAGCTGGGTTAAATTACAATCATTAAGAGCTTGGATAATGTGCTCTAAATGAAAGATATTATCTCTACTCTCTAGTGGAAACTTACTAAATTGTCTTCCCAGATTGCAACAATGTTCCCCCTCTGGGGACCCCATTGCTGTGCTGCAAGTGTAGGACCTTGGTCACCAGTCTTCTACTATCTGACCTTGCTTCCTGGACAAACTAATTGTTCTAAGGGTTGACACTGGACCCAAACTGGGCCAATCAGAATCCCTTGGAATTTATACCAAGTCCCAGAGTAATTTGAAATTTATACCAAGAAATAATTATCTGTAAATAACTGTAATATGCCAATTTGGAGTCCATATTTTCTGCCACCTGTACTAGAGAATCAAAACATATAGAAAATGGTAGCATTCTTCTAAGTCAGCGGTCCCCGACCTTTTTGGCATGTGAGGGAGGAGTGGTGGGCAGGGTACAATCAAACCTTACTGCTAATGTTGGTCTGTGTTTGCAACCACTCCTCAGCGCCAGCATCAATGCCTCAGTTCTACCTCAGACCATCAGGCATAGATTCTCATAAGGAGCATCCAACCTCGATCCCTCGCATTCACAGTTCACAATAGGATTTGCTATGAGAGTCTAATGCCGCCCCTGAGCTGACAGGAGACAGAGCTCCACTTGGCCACAGTTCACCCCCTGCTGTGCAGCCTGGTTCCCACTGGTTGGGAGACCCTGTTCTAAGTGATCTTCCAGAAAGTATGGGTACAGTGTAGTTTCTTCCACCACACTGGTCACCTACCACCCAAATATTATACCTTCTTATAAAAATAAATATGATCATGTAATTTCATTGCTGAAAATCTTGAACAGCCATTATACATGAAATAAAATCTCCACATATCTTTTAGGCCTTATGTCTTACCAGTCCTCTCCTCTCCTTCCCGTCAGACCCTCTAAATGTCTCACAGACACAATTTGAAGACTTGTCATGTTGAACATCTCTCTTCAAACATACTGAGTGTTTCCAAACAGCCTGACTTTACTCTTGAAAGAGGAGAAGGAGGAATAGGGAAGAGGAAACCGCAGGTTTTGGCAAAATGTTGTTCATCTTCAAGTCCTAGCTCAACTATTCTCTCTCCTAGAAACGTTCTGTATCTCTTGTTTACTTTCTGACAGCGATTCACCTCCTTTGGAAGCCCTCTGCTAAATCCTGGTGCTAGTGTCTCCTCTTTCTTCCTGCAAGTTGCACTTTCTTGAGTCTGTCTTTCATAGCATTATTTTACTGTGATTTTTAAAGTCATTCCTGTCAATTCCTGAAATACAAATGATCATATTTTATGTCCTAAAGCCAGGGTAGAGATTAGTGCTGGTCTTGTCACAATCAAGTAGCTTGACTCTGTAGGAATCAGGATACTGTCTATCTCCAGCTAATTCCTGCTTCCTTTGTCTATTGTCTTCTAATTCTAACTGGATAATTTATTTAAAAATCACAGTAATAGGAATTAAGGAATTCCTTACTACTAGAAACATAATTTTCAGCAGCCTAATGCATAGGCCTCAATCAAATAAATGCTTGTATTTAAATACTTTCTCATATATTTTCTAATTTTAAGGAGTGTATGAAAACAGGACAAACTATTGATTTTACCAGTACAGTACTTTAAAAACCAAACCATAGCAAAGTAAGAAAATATGGAGAAAAAAGTAACTTGACTTTAGACTTCAGAAATGTCAACTTTAAATATGAGTAGTCATTATACAACCAAATAGTACTCTTGTAGTTTTTTCTGTTAAGAACTCTTCCTAGAAAAGTGAGAATAAAATGAAATAAAGTCCACTATTAAGAATTTAGAAATAGGCCGGGTGTGGTGACTCAGCCTGTAATCCCAGCACTTTGGGAGGCCCAGGTGAGAGGATTGCTTGAGCCTGGGGGTCTGAGACCAGCCTGGGCAACTTGGTGAGACCTTGTCTCTACAATAAATCACAAAAACTAGCTGGGTGTGGTGGCGTGCATCTGTAGTTCCAGCTACTTGGAAGGCTGAGGCAGAAGGATTGCCTAAGCCCAGCAGGGCAAGGCTGCGGTGGCTGTGAGCGTGACACTGCACTCCAGCCTGGGCAACAAGAGTGAGACTCCAACTCCAAAAAAAAAAAAAAAAGGAGTTTAGAAATAGCCCAATATGCTAAGAAATATTTTAGCTTTAGCCCATCTCAATTCATCTTCTTCTTCTTATTTTTTTTGGAATTTGTGTGGCATCGTTGAACTGAACACATTGAAGATGACAAGATGACATCATGAAAAGAAGTATTTTTCTTTCTTTTCCTTCCAGGTGTGGATAAACCCCCAGCAAATGTATCTGTGCATTTCCTGTTCACACTACATATGTTTTTAAGTGTAATGAGCATTTCTTTAGTATACTTAGTAGTCCACTTAATTAAGACATTTGGAATTTTTTCTCTAAAATGTTAATGTTTTGGGGCATTAGAACCACTGCTGGGCCACTTCAGTGGTATTCAGTTGAAATATGGATGCCTCAAGTGGTAGTTTTCCATTCAGGAGTGATACGAGGACTTGCCATCAACCTTGCACTGTCTGGAATTAGAATCTATACGGACAAAATAATCTACTGTCTAATGTGAAGCTCAAGGTAAAGTATAGGCCACGTATTCTTTATTTTGTAGAAAAATTTATTTTGTTTGCCTCTTTAACAGGTCTTACTCTAACAGAAAAATTCATTGAAAGATTTAAGTAAAACTAAGTATATCAAGGAGATTTCCACTTAAATATTATTGAAAAGTATTAAAAGAATTGCTGCCTTAAAATACATATATATCATCTCTTCTTGCATCATTGACTGCCATAAAGGCCTCAATGATAGCCTTTAAGTCTGGTGCCTGAGCTTCCAGAAAATTGGATTGATTCCACTAGTTAATTAACCTCACATGCTTCCAGGAATATAATCAAATTGACCTTCGCATTACACATAAGCACATTTCCTAGGGATGCCCTAGATGACAGTTGATCAAGAAAACCACTTTAAATACCTGCACACCACCTAAACTCCTTGACAGTGATGAGCCATTAATACCCAGTAAATAAGTCATTAATAGGAAATTTATATAGCAACTCTTCTTCTGACTGCATTCTAAGCTTTCTGTCAATGCTTGGGAATACTAAAGTGTCCTCCTACAAGTTCTCTGTACTGCATAATTAAAGCCTAATGCTAATGACCTGACTCTTAAGTTTTTGAACAAATATGAATTATGTTGTATTAGTTATCCATCGTTGTATAATAAATTAATCAAAAACGTAGTGTCTGAAAACAATAAGAATTCATATTCCGAGTTTCTGTAGGTCAAGAATTAGGGAGCAGCTTAGTTGGGGGATACTGGCCCAGAATCATTGGTGAGTTTGCAGTCAGGATGTCAGTCAGAACTTCAGTTATCTGAAGGCTTGCCTTGGGTTGCACCCTCATCATCTCCAGAGATGGCTCACTGACAATGAGATTGACTGAAGGGCTCAGTTCTTAGCCACATCAATCTCTTTATAAAGCATAGAGCATAGGGCTGCTGGATGTTTTGACAGCTGTATTCTCCCAAAGCAAGAATTTAAAAGAGCAAGAAGAAAACTACAACACTTTTTATGACTTCGACTTGGAAGCCATTACCATCACTTCCACCATATTTTATTTGTTGGAAGCAAGTCATTAAGAAAAATCCACACTCAAGGAGAGGTCAATTAGGCTCCATATTTTGAAGGAAGGAGTATCAAAGAGTTCGTGGGCATATTTGAAAAGCACCACACATGCAAATTTACCTTTTACAAATAAACGTTAGGTGCATATGATGACCATTAGCAGACATATTAAAAGAAATGGAAAACTTAATGAATAAATTATATAGTGTATGAACTGTATCTCAATAAGGCTGTTGATTAAATAAAATAAAAACTGAGGAATGCACTTCACTGAGAGGAGAATTAAGATCTTTGGAGTCTGCTAAATACACAGTATTTTACCTAGAATAATTTATTTAAGCCACATAACAAATTTGTGAAATAGTCACTGGTGTGCTGGAGCTCTAGGAGACACTGGTCTGTAAGAGACAATTATTAGCATCTTTATTTAGGTCCACGTTGTATAACACCATATCAGAAGATTAAAATCTGCCATAGTGGGCATATTTACACAATGGAAATTAATAATTCTCAAAAACTGTGAGCCCTCTATGCATGATTTGCCCTAATATACAGATGAGGAAAAATGGAGAATGAGAGGTTTTTAAAATATTGTTGATATTTGTTTTCTCCAAAAGCTAGTAAATAAAAAGGTCAGAATTTGAACCCAGTTTTGTTTTTAAATTTGTATTTTGCCTTTCCTTCTTTTTTGTTTTTTTTTGAGTTGAAGTCTCACTCTGTCGCCCAGACTGGAGTGCAGTGGCACGCTCCCGGCCACCGCAGCCTTGACCTGCTGGACTCCAGCGATCCTTCCACCTCAGCCTTCCAAGTAGCCAGAACTACCATAGGCGCACGCTACCACGCCCAGCTAGTTTCTGATGTTTTGTAGAGATGAGGTCTTGCCAAACTGCTCAGATGGGTCTCGAACCAGCGGGTCAGGCAATCCACTCACCTCGGCCTCCCAAAGAACTGGGGTTACAGGCTGAGCCACCGAGCCTGGCCTATTTTGCCTTTCTAAGAGAATAAATTGCTACACACTTCCCAAACCATTTTCCTTGTTCCATCCATGATATTGCTGTATTTGTGATAATGATATAAACTAATTATGGCTACTAGTTAGCTGACCATTTATGATCAGAAAGATTTCGATTTAAATTGAAGTATTGAATAAAGCTAGTAAAAATAAAAAGAGCTAACTGCAGTTTCATTTAAAGTATAAGAATGTGGAGAGAGAAAGTAACATATGGGGGAGACCTACATTCGGCTAAATAGAAAATTGCTAGAAATTATATCTATGGGGCATCTCTGCATTATCCAAAAAGTCTGAGAATATTTTTTTTAAATAGAAAACATCGAGTTTCATTTTTCTTATTTGGCATTTATCTCTCAAATACAATATTCGTTACCCCTTGCCTCAGATAAACATTCTCAAAAAAATATTTCTTATACAATTTGGCCCTATTTTGCATATTTAAAACATCCATATTCCACACAAATGCAGAATTATACAGACTTATTCTTGTGCAGACAACCATTCAAACACTAATGCACACATCCTCCAAAATGGAAGCTAGCAACATGTGGAGAATGAACAGAAAGGATGAAATTGACTTCCCTGGAGCAATTTTTTTTTTAGCAATGACCCTACAGTTCGAAAATGATCACATTTACAGATACTCAGTAAAACGCTGTGCCAGAGACTATGGACATGTGCATTAAGGCACACACATATAAAATCTCGCCACCATGCTAGAGATGAAAACATGACAGCTAGGTTACCATGGAGACAGAAGCAGAGACACCAACTACTAACTCTGAATACCAATTAACATCTAGCACTTCTTTATGTTACTAAAATTGGTTGCCAGGGCAACCGAAAGGATTGGCTCAGGTTATCAAATTAATTACAAGCCAAATCTAAAAAAAAGTCAGATTCTTTGGAATTTTGTGGGTCTTAGCTTAAAGAAATTATTTATGGAGATTCATGCTGCTCTCAGGACGGTATCTGTTATTTGTGATTCTTTCTTTGTCATTTCCTCATCCCTCTTTTCTTTCTCTTAAAATATTCCTTAGGCAGAGACAGAGATATATTCCTTAATATTCTCATTAATGCTTCCAGCAAAAGAGAGCTAAAATAAAACCATCATAAAACTCTACATATATCTGAAACTTAGATTAGAACTACACAAAGTAGTTGAGCCCTAGATAGCTGTATTTTATCAAGCAAGTACCGACTATGTGACAGATGTTTCATATATTCTATTTAGTACCAGAAAAATTCTGACCATGTAAACATTAACTGTGTTTTGCTGAGAACCAAGTGTTAAACTGAATAGTTTGCTATCAGCAGGAGTCACCGTGGAGCCTTGCCATCTTCTAAAGTCTGTACTGAAAAAGCAACAGCAGAGACCACATTCAATAGCTAGATAACCTTGAACAGGGATTTAAATTTACTTGTTCAGTGTTCTCATTTACTCTTTAAAAAACATATTTTTTTTTTTCCCCGCAAAACATCTGACCACTTCTCACTACTTCTGCTACAGCCAACCTGCTCTAAAACACTAGCTGCTTTGCCCTGGATTGTTACAATAGCTTCCCAACTTGTCTCCAGCAGCCAGAGTGATCCTAATAAAAAATAAGTCAGTTCTCCTGTGACTCCAACTTCTTGTAGTAAGATTAAATGGGATATTCCCTGTAAAGGACATGGCACAGTTCCAAATATAAAGTAAGTATTCATTCATTGGACAGATATTTATTGAGTGCCTACTATGTGCCTGGTGCTGGAGAGATAGCAGTGAAAAATACTGAGGCACATTCCAGACCTTGCAGAAGTTCCCTGAAAATACAAAATACTTTAGATTGTGGTAGGTGCTAAGAAAAAACATGAAAGACTTGCATGGAAAGGAGTGACCTGAAGGGTTCTATGGAATGACAAGAGAAACTCTCATTGAGGAAGTGACTTTTGAGTAAAGTCCTGGCAAGTGAGAGAGTGAGCTATGTGAATATGGAGGAAAAGGTACTCCAAGTGGAGAGATCGGTGAGGGCCAAGTCCTACCTCAGAAGCATAAACACCTATTTGGTATCTGTGAGAATGGAGTGCCTGATGAGTGGCATGTCAGACACCTTGTGGAAAAGAGGTGCACATCACCTAAGGCCTTGTGTGACACAGCAAGGGCTTTGGCTCTTACTATCAGCAAGATGGGAAGTCACTGGAAGTTACCATGAGCTGCTTGTGTTTTATTAGGAGTCCTTTGGCTGTTGGTGACAAATTAGGAAACTATTATATAACTCATGACAGACAGGCTGGTGTGCACATGAATATGTGTAGTAGATGCACATACTTATAAAGTTATTATCAATGGTATTTGTTGTTTCTCAATTCTTTTCCTCCAATACATTACATTCTTCATGAAAGTTAATGAGAAGACCATTCTCTGTTCCTTAATGAGAATAAAGATTTATCAGATGTCACAATCTTGAGCTTGCTACTGAGAGCTCTTGCTTATTTCCTGAATCTTTCCAGAGTCTAATCATATTCCATATACATATCCGGCTTTACAAAATGTAGCATGCATGATACTCATGGTTCAAGCTTTCTAAGCTGACATTTCTTTTATTGTTTTTTGTCTCAGTCATAAGAAGTAAGTAAAGAATAAGACTTCTAATAATAATAGCAGTTAATGGTGGCATAGGGCTTAATTTTTTTTTTTTTTTTTTTACTTTTTCAGTCAGAGTCTTATTCTGTTGCCCAGACTGGAGTACAGTAGGTAGCATGGTCACAGATACCCCAGCACTGACCTACTGGGCTCAGGCAATCCTTCCGCCTCAACCTTCCAAGTAGCCAGAAGTACAGATACACGCTAGCATGCCCGGCCAATTTTTTGATTTATTGTAGAGATGAGGTCTCACCAAGTTGCCCAGGCTAGTCTTGAACCCATGGGCTCAGGCAATCCTCTCACTTCTGCCTCCCAAAGTGCTGGGATTACAGGCTTGAGCCACAGCGCCTGTCCAGGACTTACTTTTTTATGGTGCTTTTCTCAGTGATTGAAGCCTGTAAACTCATATATGCTGAACATAGAAATTTAATGAGCTAGGCTATTGGCATCATCCACATCTTATAACTGAGGAAATGGTGGCATGGAGATTCAGTGATTTATTTAAGGTGACTCAGTTAATAAGCAAAGAGTTGAGAGTCAAGTCAGGCAGCCTGACTTCAGAGACTATACACATTTCATTGCCTATCAATACATAAAGTAGGGCAATACTTTGATATGATCCTATGTTCTTCTTAAACTTTATTCTTTCCATTTCTGAACTTTCATCAGCTACAGTTCAAGCTGGGAATGACCTTTGCATCCCAAAAGCCCAAGCCCTTATGAAAATGTATAGTTTTGCAAAGAAGTTTAAAATCAATTTTTAAAGGATTGCAAAATGGCATGGTGAAGAGTAGAAGTGATCTGGTCCAAAGAAATGATAGTAGCACTGCTGCTTCCCACTTAAAAAGGCAATTCTACTTTTGGGGGTTGTGGGGAGAAGTGAGAAGTCTGAGGTGAGGGGTTTTCCCTTAGCACCGCTAGAAACAGAGACGCCTATGAAATGACTGTCCGATGTGCCCAAGTTAATGAAGGTGTGAAAATTCTTGAAAAGGCTGATTTAAAAGTCCTATCAGTTCTGTAGGATTGTGGCTCATAATATAAGTTGACTTGTTGAAAATAAAGGAAGTCATAGTTCTTATGAATGTGAGCTTATGACCGGAGAGTCATGCATATGAATGAGTCAAAGTAGATTGAATATCTTCCCTAAATTCAGAAAATTACAATCATGATTCCAACCACTGGTAATTAAGACACATAAAATTTTCTTTCTCCACAGCTTACATGGCATCTCTTCATAGATCCTTTGAATCTTCCACCAGCATAATATAGGTGACAAATCAAGTCACACAAATCCTTACTCTGGTGTTGTAGAGCTAAAACATATACCATTTTGTGTACAAATGGACTTGACCCTGAGATGGTTTGTAAGTAAATTTTATTGTTGAAATAAGACTATGAATAGGAACAACATGGAAGCTTTTTTCTTTGTTGTTAAACATTGGTTTTATTTTCATATCATAAAAACTGGCTGGATGAATATTGTTTTTAAGAATATGCTGTTCTGAAGTTGGCAGAGAAGAAAACAAAGCACAAACATAGATAACAAAAATCTTAAAAGTACTTCAAACTATGTATCGACATGTTAGAGGTTACAGTAACCATATTGCTAGAACTTAAAAACCAAAAATTCCTCTTAAATGGTTATATGTAGAAATGAGTAGGAAAGATATTTTTGCTTTTATAGAAGGGTACCAGAAATATGGCAATAATTAAACTACACGGTTTTGAAAATAAACATGCAGTGTGACTGAGGCCGGCAATATTCCCTGTCAGCAGAGTCATCAACTCAGATGTTCTTATGAGACTAAAAAGTAATCATCTGAAAGCCATCTTCCCAGTTCTCCTAAGAATTGTTTTTGATCTGACATGCTGAAAGGGGTAAAGAGTCCTAGTGAATAATAGATTTTAATAAGTTAATTCTACCGTGCTCTCTGTTGACCATTGTCTCAACTGTAAATATCATAGAAATCTTGTGCAGTCTGTTATTGATTCAAATGGAATTCAGGGTGGTGTGTGAGTTCACCATAATGAACACCTATCATAATGGTGTTGAAGAACCAATAAGTAAGAAAAGTGTTTAACAGAGTGCTGGAGAAGAAAGAATTTATGGAGCATTGCTTAGTCTATGAATACCTTTGACCTTTTTGACTGGTAAGATAGGACAGTGGCCAAATGCACAGACTCTGTACCCAGACACTCTGGGATACTGTCTCAGCGGTGCCTCCTATTAGCTATATGAACCCTGCAAATTACTGAACACCCTGTGCCTCAGTCCCCATCAGATGAAAGAGACATGCTAATAGTACCTGTCTCTTAGGGCTGCCTAAGAATTAAATAGGTTATTATATAGTAAATGTTCAAAATAGATACTAGCACATAACACATACTATGCAAGCATTGACTATTATTACTGGCCATGAGAAAAATAGACAATGTAGTCTATTCTCTCCTTTTAAAAAAATTATAAAATTATAAATAATCGTCCTTCTAAATAATTGAAAAAAGATAGATAGATAGATGATAGATAGATAGACAGACAATTTAGTTCTATGTGTCAGGTCCTGTTATAAGCAGTGCACATATTTTAAGTCATTTAATATAGAAACAAGATTTCTAATAAAATATTTTCTTATTAGAGCTCACAGATAAATAAAAATATTTCTTCATTCAAATTGCTTATTTAAAAAATTACTCATTTTTATAATACATTGAGATAATTAGATCGTGGGAGATGTAAGTTCCCACTCATCAACACTGGGGTAAAAAGTAGCTATTATGAAGCACTGAGATGATATATTGAATTACCCATATAATACACAACTTGACATTCCTAGTGTTCAAGACCAGAGCTGGTGAAGTGTTCTTAGTTGCTTGGAAGCCTATTTTAAATACAGGTTAACCAGAGACTAGACTGGAACCAAGCTAATTTAGGGTCAAATCAAGCTAATTTAAACACATGTACCCCAAACCCAAAAGGCATGTCTGCTGCTTCTTTCTCCCTCCATACAATAATATCCCAATCTGTTCTCATCTCAGCATAAGTAGCAACTTATGTCACCCTGGCTCTGAGATAAATACTAATTAAAGAACATTTTTAGGCCAGTAAACACTTGCCTCTCAAACCGGCACTTTGAAATGTGTTATCACCTGGTGCTATAAAAATCAAGCTGGGCGGGGTGGCTCCCAGACCTGCTGGGATAAATATTTGCCACTACACTAGAGGATGCTTCTCTTGCATACAAACCCCTTTGTAAATATAGCTCACAATTGTCAATATGAAGCACAGGGAAGTGAGTTTCTGTGGAGAAAACAGAACTGTTTGCTTATTCCCACGGATCCGGCAATTCTGTGCCCTCTGCTTGCTGGCACTCGGCGACAGCTGGCCATTCCAGGGTGGACAAAAACATTTCCCCTGGCATGTTCTCTTCACTGGCCTATATTGAACAGAGGCCAAGTTCATTTATAGCTATTTCAAGGACAGAACTTAAGATTATTTCAAGAGCCCTAACAACATTTACTTTTCTAAGGCGGCAGGGCATGATACCCAATCTTGGTTGGCTCAAAGATTTAAACCTACAACCTCTCCACAAACTGGGAAAACTTTCACAACCATAAAACACACTCTTGCCATCTAGGAGCCTTAACAAAACAGCTCAAAAACAATGTACACTTTCTCCATTTCCTTCAGTATAAACTTCCTCAGAGTACTCTCAAGTTTCTTGATAGCAGAAGGAGGTTAAATAAATGTTGAAAACAAACCATTAGACTCGCCGGGCAGGATTTTTGAATGGCCTCCAAATTCCAGCACGGCCACTTCTTTCTGATGTGCCCTTTTTAATCCTGGGATATTAAAGCACTTGGTAAACATTGACTCACAAATCCTCTAAAAAATCTTAGCACTTTGGGAGGCAGAGGCGAGAGGATTGCCTGAGTCCAGCCAGGGGTTCGTGACCAGCCTGGGCAACTTAGTGAGACCTCGTCTCTACAGTAAATAAATAAATAAATAAATAAATAAATAAATAAATAAATAAATAAATAAACAAAAATTAGCCAGGAGTGGTACACATCTGTGGTTCCAGCCACTTGGAAGGCTGAGGCAAAAGGATTGCCTGAACTCAGCAGATGGGGTGAACCATGGTCGTGCCACTGCACTCCAGCCTGGGCAACAGAGTGGGACTCTGACTCAAAAAAATATATATTTCTGGGTGGTATATGACTTAATTCTTAAGTGGGAAAGTGTGTCTACAGGCTTTCCCTATGGACCTCATGGCAGGTAGCTGGCCATATCCTGCTCAGATGAGGCACATGCATTTCCACCTTTCATGGTGCTATATTATAACTCCAGCACTGGTGTCAGGGCTCCCTTCATTTCTGATGCTCAATGTATCTTTGTTGAATAAGTGAAACACTGCTTGTTATTTAAATGATTTTTTATTCTCTCTTGTTATTTCAGTGGTGTCACCTAAAGTCTAAATTAGGAATGGAAAGGATTGAATTAATTAGAAAAGAAATCTGTTGTTTAAAAAAAAAATCCTTCTGAAATCATGTTATTTGCAGCAATATGGATGCAACTGGAAGCCGTTATTCTAAGAGAATTAACACACAAACAGAAAACTTAATACTGCCTGTTCTCACTTCTAAGTGGGAGCTAAACACTGGGTGCACATGGCCGTGAGGATGGAAACAACAGACACGGGGGAATCCTAAGTGGGGAGGAAAGGCGAGGAGAAGGGGTAGAAAAGGGTTTGAATTTAAAATTTAAAAATGATAATAAATTCCAAAAGTCTACTTTGTATTTAAAAATAAAGAAGGTATTCTGCAAATGAAGAATTTATTTCATCAACTCCAGTACTGAGAGAATTAACCAGCCACACAATGCAAGTCTAGATATGCTACTTTATTACATCATAATTTCCTTTTTCTAGAACTATATTTTAATTCTTATTCTACATTGGAATAAAAATTCTAATTTTATTTTTTTAAAACCAGTTGAATAATTTCTAACCAGTTTCTTCTTTATCCCCTTGGTCTCTTTTTAGAATTTCCTCAACACTTTCTCTGAAATAACAGACATCAGATATAAAGCTGAGAGTTCAAAATGTGTCCTTTAAAACTAGTATGAAGCACTTTTTAAATCCATCAACATTATAAGTTACCAGAAAATAAACAAATAAAAAGAACCACGCTGGTCATTACATTCTTGAAATTGTTCCTTTCATTAATTTGGCTTTTTTTTTTTTTTTTGAACCCCCTGGGTTTCAGAGCTAGTAATAATTTCTTGCTGTTTTCAGCTTGTGGTAAAGGGGTTAAGAAAAAATGTGGAAAGTTTTATGGAGAGGAAGTATTTTCATACTTCTTGGCACATTGCTTTATATTGGAGTCAGCAAATGTTTTCTGAAAAGGACCGAATAATAAACACTTTAGCCTTTGTGTGTCATATGGTCTCTGTTGAATCCATACAACTCTGCCATTGCAGAGCAAAAGTTGCCACAGGCAATACTAAACAAATGGGCCTGGTTGTGTTTTAATAAAACTTTATTTACAAAAATAGGCCTCAGGTGGAACTTGGCTTCCTCAGCCTTCATTTTCCAACCATTTTTTATATCATGCTCTTGATTTTGTGATGCTAAAAAAATATTTAATCAAGAAAATTAAGAGCTAAAAGCTTTAGTCTAATAACAACACTCTGGTGCTGAGAAAAATGGCCAGCCACACAATGGGAGTCTAAATATGGTATTTTATTGTTCTCTAAATAATGTGCTTTATAGCTTCTTTCTGGAATTATATTTTTAAAAGTCTATCAACTACATGGATGTACCTTTAAAAAAATATGCAGAGAGTAGGCACACAGTAAAAATACTTTCCATCTAAAAAAGTCTTCATTCAAATAAGAAAATCTTAGGTGATTTGGTGATTAGCATTCATTCCAGCTCTTGATGAAAGTTGATAAGGTTCAGCTTCCCACCTCTGCAGCCCTGCGCCTTCACTCCTCACCAGCTCCACAGCCAGGGGCTTTGGCTCCTAAGACCTTGTTAGCAGGCAAGAATGCAAGGAAGGGTCAGAGGCAGAAAGTGACTGGCTCCAAAGTGTGGCCTTGCTCCGTGTTCTGGCCCCTGAGTAAACTTCTGGGCATCTGCAGCAAAAAGCAAAGTCACTTCCTGTGAATTTACTGCTCATCCCAACTCTGCAGCTGAAGCCATCAACTGAAAATATTATGTAATTGGTTTCTATTTTACTCTTTAAACATTTGCCTTCCTTGAAGATTTAATGGATTTCTAAACTAGAGAATACTTAACATAATTTTGAGATTCTCTTGTTATCAACACCAAAACGAACCTGTGATTTTACCAAAGATAAGCAATAACAAAGATCACATCACCACCCCAATAAATACTATTGGAAGCATAGTTTATAATAATTACTTTCCTAATCTGTTGTCTAACTACAATTTAATAATGTTCATATTTTCACAGAACTTAATTTTGGTAGAAACTTATCTCTTTATACTAAGGGGAAATATTCTCAAACCATAAAAATAATTCTTTTTTAATGTGTGAAGTATTGGTGAGATACCTCCTGCCCAATAACTTAAAGATAGAGAAAATAATATTATCATCTAAGAGTTAAAGTAGTAAAACACATATACTCTGTGCGATGATCATCTGTCACCATTAACTAAGAGAATTAACAGGCAAATGAAAGTGTAAACTTGTCTGTAAACTTACGTCTTCCATCTAAGACCCCTGTCAGAATGCTCTGAGAATATCTCAGGTTAAAATAAGTTTGCATTTCAGTAAGCAGAAACTTAATTAGTTGCAGGGTATCATACTTGGGGGAAAGCTATGTAAGCAGCCATCCAGTTTATTGAGTGTCTTCCAAGGTATAGATTGCTTATTTCTTTATTTTTTTTCGTTGGAAGTAAAGTGAATGACCCTACCAAATCTACCAAATCTAACACCAGCAGTTGTAGGAATGAGTGGAAATCTTTCTCTGTGCTTTCTGAAAGCAGGTGTGTACATCACCCAAAGAAGTCTGCTTCTAGATACCCACTCAAGGTGGCTTTTGCTTTTTTTTTGAGTCAGAGTCTCACTCTGTCACCCAGACTGGAGTGCAGTGGCCGCTCCCGGCCACCGCAGCCTCGACCTGCTGTGCTCCGGCGATCCTTCCGCCTCAGCCTTCCGAGTAGCTGGAACTACAGGCGCGTGCTACCACACCCTACTAATATTTTGATTTATTGTAAGAGATGAGGTCTCACCAAGTTGCCCAGGCGGGTCTCGAACCCGCGGGTCAGGCAATCTACTCACCTCAGCCTCCCAAGGCGCGGGATTACAGGCTGAGCCACCGAGGCCGGCGGCTTTTCCTTTTTTTGGCACATCGAGATCCAAGTTCTGGCCTTCCAATTGGAAGGGTGATCTTTTGGCACACATATTGTCTAGAACTTGGGAATTCATAATGATCACACTACAGAGATCACTCTATTAAACCTTAATGAAAGGATGGAAACCTTAAGGAAAGGACTGAATACATTGATTGGATCAGCAGGTCAATATATTGTTTCCTGGTGGATAAGCTACATGGGAAGCCACTTTTTCATAAGGTTTGGTGAACTAGAAGCAAAACAAGAAAAATCTATTAAAGTAAGAATATTACCTAGTGTCAGGAAATCATAATCTTATATCTCCATAAATGTTCATGTTTATTGGAAGAATAATCCTCTTTCTGGCTGGACAGAGCACTATTGATCTATAGTGTGCTTAAATGAGCATGGCTTCTTTTTTGCTACCTATGGGTCAGTGGCTTCCAAGCCTAAATGAGCAGCAGATTATCTTACTGAACCTTGAAAAGACACAAATTTATTACTCTCCCATCTCCTCTCCACCCCAAAATCAACTGAAATAGAATAGAGGTAATCCAGAATTCTTGTTTCGGGAATTCGTAGACAGACAGTTCCAGTATTCGGTAGCCCCTGTTCTTTGAATCAACTGTTGCGAATCAAAATTCTAGATATGTCACTTAGAAGAATTAACTTGATGAGTTGCATAATCATTCAGAGCCTCCATTTTCTCATCTGTAAAATAGGTATGACAATACCTTCTTATCAGAGATGTTGGAAAAATTAAATGAGATAATATTTATAAACCCAATTTTGTCTAAGCACTCAGTAAACTAGATAGTTGTTCACTGTTTTTCTCTAAGTAAAGTGTAATATTAGGTTATGGTTTATGGAACTAAATTCCTGGATATGGTCTTGGAACCCTGAGAAACTTTCTAATCATTCTTATTGGACTTGTAGGTATAACAACACATAATTACAGATAAGTTCTAGGTTTATTTCCATATATGGTTAACTACACAGACTGGGTGGGCTTTACTAGTTTAACATCCCAAGGGCTATCTTGTGTCTCTAATTCCCAAGTTTTGGATGTTTTATCTATGTCCCAAAATGTTGACAAAAAGAGCTGTTTAAAATATTTGTATCATGAAAGACTCAAAGCTCATATCAGTGGGTTGAGGATATTTCAACAGACAGCAAGGATCACCACATTTTGAACAAATAGCCACTGACTGTCTGTGTCACACGCTGTGGCTGCTTCTGTACTATGAATCCATCTTGGTGGCAAACGAGGCTGAGAATGACGAAGTTCTCAAGGGGCTAAATCCAATGTAAATTCCGGGAAGAAACACAGAGAATCTGTCTTCCATCTTTGTTGTTAAAATTTGGAACACGGGTGCAAAACATCGTTATAAATATCTCAAGTGTCTTACAAGTATTTAGTGAAAACAGCCCTCTTGGTTTTTCATGACAACATTCTCCCTTCTTTGCTTTCTGAAGATACTGATTGAACTCCCTAGGGAGTTCTAGAGACAAATGCTGCTCTCTCCTCGGTATCTACACACACACACAAACACACACACGCTCACACACAGGTTGTTGTTATCAGGTCCAGGTTATTTTCCTGATTCCATTTTACCTTAAGATCATTTCTTTACTGGAGCACATTTCATCCCTAGATAAATTATTTCTGTTGGCCAGTCTTAGATGTTGGTTAAAGACATGCGTCCCAGCAACCAACAGCTTAAACTCAAAGTTGAGGCCCATTCCATGAGAAAGATGGAAGTAGGGGAATTGAAAAACACTAAGTAAAAAAGCTGACAAGGAGTACTGTTTTCTTCCATTTTTAAAAATAGCCAGCGATGCAATTTACCCGCTGAGGACTATCTGTTCATGTTGTTTCTTCCACATTTACAGCATGTGCACATACGCATATTAACCATTTATTTCAAGTTGACACTGCTAACTGCTAGTGTTCATCCTGAAAAGCATAGTGATCTGTTAACTTATCTCAACAGATATAGCACCCTCTAGATTACTGGTCCTGTGAGGGTAAAAGAAGAATGCATAAAATGAGAGATTGAAAATAGGTCCTCCTGGCCCTGCTGGGAGATCTCAAGAAAAACCACTGACCAAGGCAGGCAGACAGAGGACAGCTGCCTTACACTCAAACAACCCCGATCTGCTTCCAGAGATTCAGAAAACTCCAAGCATGAACCATTCTTTACTTATCATCTCAAATTATCACAAGCATGTTTTCAATCTCTCACCAATTTTCAGAGGGTAATTACTTTTTTATATCACTTGAATACGTCACGTGTGTGTCTTTTCTCAGGCTTTTGTGGATTTTTTTTTTTTTTACAAGAATGCTCATAGGCTTGTTACAGGGAGTGGAAATCTTAAACACTGCCACAATGTCTGAATATGACAGACTGAATTAGAGGAAATGTAAAGAGTTGCATGACTCAGTGTTAACAATAAAGAATTATTAAATTGCATTGTAAAGAAATATACTGTAGGAATTTTTCATAAAGCCTAGGGTGCAAATATTTCAACACCGTTGCTTTAAATAATTGCCATTTTTGAAAATTTCAAAGGAAGTTTAATGTAACTGAACTTGAGTCAGGAAGCCTTCTTTTATTTCCCAGAGCATGTGTTCTGCAGACATGAGTGACAAATCTAAATGCCCGGGAGCTAAGCCAAATTTACATTTGCAATTCGTAAAATTTAAACCATCTCTGTGAAGATGCTTTTAAGTTAATGTCCAGATCATGTTTAAGCTCTGTTTTATTTCTGTATAACTTAAGATTGGTGTGTTAATGATTATTTTTACAAAAGCCTCTACTATTTATATGAAACAGACATTGTTTTACAGTTCAGGAAAAACAGCCTTAAAGGATTTAATGATAAAATATTGCTTTCTAGAGTGAATTTTGGAGGCAGAAATTTAGTCAGAATTGTGAGCAGTTATAAATGTGTAATGAGAGATTATATCTATAATCTTTAGCTCCTAAGGCAGCCTAGTGGAGGAGCGGGTGCAGAAGGGTCTGGGTCAAAGTCAGCATAGAATCAGAAAATATTTTAATACTTCTCTTCCCATTAGGTGTGGTATTACATGTTGTTAGCAATATTATATTTAGGTGCATGCGTCAAAATATAATGATCTTGTATTATGGTTTATTACTTTTATATACATTCTATCATTTGATCTATGCAGAATAAATAGACAAGAAAGCAGACTATTTTCTAGTCTATTTAGGCTAGACTGACCAAAAAAGAGAGAAAAAGTCCAAATAAACAATCTGAAATGCAAAAGATGAAGCCACAACTGACCCCAAAGAAATACAAAAGATTATCAGAGATTACTATGTACACCTATATGGAAAGAAACTTGAAAACCTAAAGAAAATGGAGGACTTTCTTACATCACACAACTTCCCAAGATTGAAACAAGGAGAAATCGAGGCCCTAAGTAGACCTATAGCAACCCAGGAAATCGACTATGTCATAAGAAAATTGCCTACAAAAAAAGTCCTGAACCAGATGGCTTTCCAGCAGAATTCCACAAAACATACAAGGAGGAGCTAATACCAATCCTATTAAAAGTATTCTAGGCAATCAAGAAAGATGGAACTCTCTCCAAATTAGTTTATGAAGCTAACATCACATTGATACCCAAACTAGGTAAGATCCAACAAAGAAAGAGAACTACGGGCCAATATCCTTGATGAACATAGCTGCTAAAATTCTCAACAAGATTCTAGCAAACTGAATCCAACAACACATCTCAAAAATCATCCACCATGACCAAGTAGGCTTCATCCCTGGGATGCAGGGCTGGCTCAACACCGCAAGACCACAAATGTAATTAAATGCATCAAGATGTAAAGACAAAAACCACGTCATTATATCATTAGATGCAGAAAAAGTTTTTGATTAAAATCTAGTACCCCTTCTTGATAAAAACCCTTGAACATCTAGGCGGAGATGGAACATACCTTAAAATAGTAAGAGCCATCTACGAGAAACCCACAGCCAGCATACTGCTAACAGACAGAAATAACAACCATTTCCTCTGAAAAATCATAACAAGACAAGGATGCCCACTCTCATCCCTTCTGTTCAACATAGTATTGGAAGTCCTAGCTAGAGCAATCAGACAAGAGAAGGAAATCAGGGGTATCCAAATAGGAAGAAGAACTTAAGTTAGCTCTCTTGCAGACGACATGATTCTATACCTC
>CAUYQG010240638.1:0-28518 GCA_963574415.1 Tarsius wallacei | reverse complement strand
GGTGGCTCAGCCTGTAATCCCGCGCCTTTGGGAGGCTGAGGTGAGTGGATTGCCTGAGCCCGCGGGTTCGAGACCCGCCTGGGCAAGCAAGACCTCATCTCTACAATAAATCAAAAAAAAATTAGCCGGGCGTGGTAGCGCGCACCTGTAGTTCCAGCTACTTGGAAGGCTGAGGCGGAAGGATCGCCAGAGCCCAGCAGGTCGAGGCTGAGGTGGCCGGGAGCGGGCCACTGCACTCCAGTCAGGGCGACAGAGTGAGACTCCAACTCAAAAAAAAAAAAAAAAAAAAAAATTTCCTAAATAAACAATGTATATGTTTTAAATTATACACTATTCTGAGTAGGTGATGCATTTTCAAGCCATCACATTCTGCCCTGCCCAAGACATGAATTATCTTTTTGTCTGGTGTAGCAATGATGTAGACACTTAGTAGAGTCATTTTGTAGCCACCCTGGTTAACAGATTACAAGAGAAAATCAGTATAGAATAATAATATGTATTGAAGGTGAGAAAGCCCACATTCACATAACTTTTATTACAGTATATTGTTATAATTGTTCTACTACTAGTAGTACCACTGTTAATCTCTTATGGTGCCTAATTTATAAGTTAAACTTTATCATATATATGAATGTATAGGAGAAAACATAGTCTATATAGAGTTCAATATTATCTGTGGTTTCAGGCATCCACTAAGGAGTCTTGAACGTATTCCCTGCAATCAAAGGAAGACTATTGTATAGTCATGGATACAGTATGCAAGTCTAGGAAAAATACTAATTAACTACCAAGGAAGAGTTGTTATAATTACTATTTTTTAAAAATGTTATACATACTATTTTTTCTTTGTAGACACTTGAGACCAGGACACATGATACTCTAGCTATTACCCGGAGTTGTCTGAAAAGTACATTAATTTACTTTTTTTTTTCACATTAAGCACTCAAAAGTGATAGACACATATACACAGGGAAATAATAGACAATGAAGAACAATAACTGTACTTTGTTTTTAGCTTTACTCTTCTAAATTCTCTTAGCACAAGTCAAAGCATTCGATATCTAAAAAAAAAAAAAGAAAAAGAAGGCTTATGCTCAGGGAATAAACAGGGCTTCTAACCATTCTGTTCATTTAATATTAATTCTAGGAAAGCTAGAATCTTCTCCAGAAGGCTAAGCTTTAAATTAAATTTCTTACCTGCTTTACAATTTGAAAAAAGACTATGCACACAAAGACTCCAATCATAGGTAAGTAAGGCTCAATGTTTGCAATATGACATCATTGGCATTTTCTTCTTCTCTTGGGGAAAGGAGAGGGTTGGATGGCTAGAGAGAGCAAGTAATAGAGCAAAGTCACTGTTGGTATGTAGAGAAAAGAACAAGAGTCTGTTCCTTTCTTTACTACTGTTTCTTCTGATTTTAATTTGTTTTGCTTAATTTTCTGTTTGAGTTAACAGTTAAGCTTATAATCAGTCATGGATACAGTATGCAAGTCTAGGAAAAATACTAATTAACTACCAAGGAAGAGTTGTTATAATTACTATTTTTTAAAAATGTTATACATACTATTTTTTCTTTGTAGACACTTGAGACCAGGACACATGACACTCTAGCTATTGCCCAGAGTTGTCTGAAAAGTACATTAATTTACTTCAAGGCCAAAAATTCATTTCTTAAATCATGCTGTAATTTTAAAATCATCTCTTATTAGAGGACAAAATCTTATTTTTCTATTACGCCCTATTCCATTGTGCACATATGACTAAAGAATCGTATAAAGTGCATACAAATGACGACTTAATATAATGAAAAAAATCCTACATGTGGACAATATGAATGGTTTTCTATCAAGTTTACACAAATAACTTTGAGTTCTAAAAAAACTAATCCCCTCCATTAGGAAAATCTTATAGTCCTAAATAAATTAAGATTCATATATTTTATCCTCAGAGGGAATCTCAATCAGATTATCTTTACGGTCTAATCTATTATTTGTTAGTTGTGGCTTGAGGTAACAAATAAAAAATGAGGCCACTTGTATGAACAATTTAGTATCTCAAAAATTAAGTAAACCCAATTTTAATCTCTCATGAGACTTACTTCCAAATCCCTGCAAAGTCAACGTAACATAATATAATATATCCTACCACACAACTTAATTTAGGACTCTGTGTCACTGTACCCACAGGAACATTTCTCAAACAAATACAGTGTTCTAATGTTACAGATGTTTAATGTGGAGCATAGCAGACATTTACTGTTATTGTAAATGGCAAGATAAGATAATAGGAAAGGAAAAAAAAATTATAGTTTTGGGTTGTTCTTGGTTCCATTTAATCTATGATAGAGTAAAAGGGGAGAATACACAGTGAAAAAGGATGATACCTAGTGCTTAACTGGGTTGCTTATATTGAGTTCTAGCTGCCTTGCAAGGGAAAAGGATGAAGATGGGAAATAAGAAGGTAATCTATCATTCCAAAAACTGGAACTTCCTATTTTATAAATATGAATGGAAATGCCAAAAATAAGACAACTTTTTATTTATCTCTCAGTCTCCACAAACAACTCTGCTTGAATTAATGCCTCCAAGGAGAAAGGGAGACATTACAGAGAGAGCCTGGGAGGTCAGGAAGCCTGTGGAGGGCAGGAAACGGACTTACATGAGGCATTTCAAAGACATTTGATATCTCGCACTTTCACTTAGAAAGAAAGAAAAATAAAATTTTTTGACAATATACTAACAGAGGCCTAATAGACTTAAACAGAAGTGGAAATACTAATACCTGAAGAGGATATTTGCATAAGTGAAAATAATAGATTGCACACTTGTTGTACATGCAGTGTACATTTATTGAAGGATTTTAAAAGCCAAATTTCTACATTATTATTATCATTATTTGCCTTTGAATGGTTTCAGAAACTCTGAAGAAATTTTAGTCATTCATTTTGCACGTTTTCATATAAGACCGATGATCTGTCTGCTGAGGGGAAATACCAAAAGGTTCACATAGCAAAAATATCTACCTGATACTGACATCAGCTTTACACTTGGAGGGTAATTTCTTCCTAATTATTTTTAGTGAGGAACTTTTTCAGAATTGAATTGCAAATTGTACATATACTTGGTGCGTTTGATTTTCTCATTTAGAATAAAGTCATTTTAATAGGAGGCATAATTAAGCTAAGACATTCAGAGGTTTAAGAATACATATCAGTTCGTGAATGTTTGTTTGATGGGTCTATTAATTTTATGTTTCCAGTCATAAAATTTTAAAAAATAAAAATTATCTGAGGACATATTTAAAGATACTCAAATAATGAACTTTTTATTTTGAATTCACTTGCCTTTTTGCTTCTTTTGTGCTTTTTTTTCCAGAGTAATTCTTTACATTTGCTTAATTTAGGCACAGTAATTGCAGACAGGCACAGTCAACAGTAAATGTGGTAAAATTTGCCTCATTAGCTTCAGTTCTCTAATTATTTTACAATGTTGAATCCAATCTGAAACCTATAGGTATGTACAAAGGGTTTTTTTACATTTAATAAGAAAGTATTTTATGATTCTGATATCATATCTCATATTACATATGACATTTTAATTAGTAATATGCATTTCTGTGTGATAATATAATAGTGCTCACTGTATATGTTTACTGTATATGTTTTTCTATCCATCCATGTACAAAATAACAAATTACATGTACATAAAAGTGTAAAATTAAAACAAGGGTAACAAATTAGGACATATCTGGTATAAAAACGATCAGTTTATTGATGACCAAGAGCTATGCTATGTTTTCTCTCCCCCCCCCTTTTCTCCGTCCCCCTTCTCTCTATATATACATATTTTTTTCATTTAAACACACAACTTCCCTTTATTACAAAGAAATAAAATCAACTTTTTAAAAATTTCATAGCGGTTAAATAAATCACTTGTTCAAGGTAACTTAGGTATGGTATAACATACAAGAATTGAATGTTCAATCTAAAATAATATCCTATTAAATAAAACAAATCATGAGGTTATAGAGATACAGATCCAGTTATAAAGAAGCTGTAGTTTATGGAAAGCTTCAATCTCTTCTCCAAACTGCTGTAATTTGTATATGGATTATCCTGTAACTTCTTCATCAGTATTATTATAAGATACAGAGAAGTTAATTGTCAATTTTATCATGTCCACTTTGCATTCCAATGTGCTTTTTTTCTGACTGCTTTCATTATGGCATCTTTATCTTTGCTTTTCACAGTTTGACACTGACTTGGTGTGCTCTTTCCTGTATTCACTCTTATTTTGGATTGCTGAGCTTCATGCATTTGTAGGTTGATATCTTTGATCAATTTTGGATAATTCTTAGCCATTTGACTCTTTAAATTTTTTTCTCCCCTTTTTGTCTCTTCTCTTTCTGGAATCTAATTACACTTTTGTTAGATCATTTAGTATTATTGCAAAGATCCTGGAACCTCATTTATATTTTATATCATCTTATTCCTATTAGTCTTTTGCATATTTTACATTGATGTCGTTTATTTTACCAGTTATTTTCTGTAAGCCTTGTTTCTCTAAATACAAAGACTTGGAATTACTATAGTATTTTGCAACCATAAAAATATGTGGCAATAAATTTCAGAAATAAAAAGATTGAAAAAAATTATCAATCCATAGAGCTATCTTTCAGTTTCTGAATTAAGGCACCTTTGAGCTGCCTTATTTTAGTGTTCCTTACTGGATGAAATTTAACATCTATCTGTCTAGCTAAGTAAGAGTTATTAGTTTCTTGATAAAACATACTTGAAAGTTTATACTATCATACTGTATATATTTGCCAAAAATAAATGTACAGCTAATAAAATAATGTTATCAATTTGATCATTTTAAATAGTCTTTGTAATGCCTTCTCAAAATGAACTTGCTTATATTTTCATAAATAGATCTACAAGGAAGAGATCTTCTACTGAATGTTGTATCTAAATTTATGTTGCTTAAATTATTGAAACATCTGTGCGTGCTTGCGATATACAAAGTAGATATTACAAAAGGATAATGGCATGAAAGTTATGTTTTCACAAAACAGCAATCCCCAACCTCCCAACATAGAATTCAACTGATGGAAAAAATTAACTCTGATTGAATATTTTGAGTAAGTGATTAAAAAAAAACCTCGCTAGGAATATGTTAAAATTCCATTTTTATTTGTTGATAAATATTATAATCTTTTATACAAATCTCACTAGTATTATAAAGCTATGAGAAACTAACAATATTTTCAAAATTACAATTAACCTGCTATAAAATGGCATATAATAAACAATAAATGTTTGTTCTATGAATATTGATATAAAGAAAGATATTTTAGCTAGTCATTTCTAGTTGAACTTTTTTATGACATGAACATGGTTAATTTTTGTCTGATAGTATGTGTCTTAATTAGGATAATATTTCTAAAGTTGATCAGCAGTATTCAGAGATTTCAGAATATAAGGAGACAGCTTTGTTTTTTAGAATAGCTCAGATCACTCCAAAATACCTTGAAAGTAATAGAAACTTCTGGATTCTCCCTCTTTCTTTCTTTTCTTTTTTTTTTGAGTTGGAGTCTCACTCCATCAGTCACCCAGGCTGGAGTGCAGAGGCACCTCACAGCCACCCCAGCATCGAACTGCTGAACTCCAGTGATCCCTCCTCCTCAGCCTTCCAAGTAGCTGGAACTACAGGCACATGCTACCACACCAGGCTAATTTTTTATTTACTGTAGAGACACGGTCTTGCCAAGTTGCCGGGACTGGTCTCGCACCCGCGGGTTCAGGCAATCCACTCGCCTCAGCCTCCCAAAGTGCTGGGATTATAGACTGAGTCACCGAGCCTGGCCGGATCTCCCTCTTTGAATAGTTTTTTCTTTTGATGCTCTATGTAGAAAGGAAAGACATTTTAAAATATCTTCTCTGGGCAATGGAGTGAAACTCCATCTCAAAAAACAAACAAACAAAAAAATCTTCTCTAACATTAAGCTTTTAGTATAAAACTTGATAAAGAATAAAGGCAAATAATACACCAAGCAGAAAATAAAAGTAGTTAATCAACATATAAAAAATTAAATTCCATCATTTCACTAGTTTTAAAAGCATTCCTTTGAATATTATTTTTTTAATTTTAATATTTAATTAAAGGTTTATATTGATTCCATCTTCATGGCAAAAATACAGGTATTTTGTATTTTCTTTTTATCAGATTTTTTTCTGAATTTTAAATTAAAATATATTACTTTTATAATTAAAATATATTATTTTATAAATAAATTACTTTTATGTCTGCTTTAATGGAAACTGAAAATAGTACACATATTAAAAGACTGACTAGGGATGCTTTTTTTAGAAATTTGTACCTTAAACACATAGACTAAAATATAGCAGATCATATATAAATTATTAAGTCATGGTCAGAAAAAGATATAAAAGTCATTAAAAATTAAAGGAAGAAAAACTGCTTGGGGAAGATGGCCAACATGAGGCAGCTAGAGTGAGTGTTTTTCACAGAGTAAACCAAGATAGACTTTCTTCAGCACCCAGAGAGAAGCGGGATGAGTAGCACACCTCACGAGTCTCCAAAGGAGTTACAATAATCATTTAGAGCAAAAAAGAAAAAAAAAAATCCATAGACCTGGGCTGAAATGAACCAGTCCCACATCTACACCAAAATAATGCACCACAGCTTCCGGACACTGTGGGGAAGTGAGTGAGGGGAAATTCAGGAGTTCTGTGTCCCTGCTGTGAATTTGCAGGGCATTGTGAGCCTTTCCAGACTCCAGTACCTCAAAGGAAATTTCCTTACTCACAGCCATGCTATGCCACGGAGTGGTATAGGAAAAAAAGCCTTGCGCAGTGCCAGCCACCATTTCCCAGGAACTCAAGTCCTGCAGGCAGTACAGCTGCTTTCCAACTGGCCTAAAAGGAGGCAACCCCAAAGGCAGACTCCACAACTACAGATAGTTCCTGGATGGGTGTGTTGCCTGAGAAAACCTGAATCCCTAAGGCCAACTGCACTTTGACATTCAGATCACAGATTTTCTGAGGCTAAGGTGGAAGTCAAGTGGGATGCAGTGCAATAGCAACCTCTCACTCCCAGTGTAAACTCTGCAGTGCCTGTCCTGCACAACAGCATATTTCAGTGACCTGGAACTCCCTCCTATTCCTCATCAGGGTAGACAAGAATGCACATTTGTATGGTGCTTCTGCTCCTTTCCCTTGCACTCCCCTTGAAGGTTCAAAACAACTCAGAAAATCTCCAGAGCTTCACCCTCAGCCTAGGCTGGCTGAGCATTCCCTTGGAGCTACATTTGCCAAGGAGAAACTCTACAACCACCATCTCGGCTGGCTTTCTTCCACAAGCACCACCTCCTGGAGAGACATCAACAATATAGCCCATCACATCAGATATAAATAATAATACATCTACTTTGGGGAAGGCCTGATCCCAAACCTCAGCTAACTGCACTTTCCAAGATACTTTGTCAACCCTGGAGGCCATGAGCCAGTGCAGATACCCAGGACACAGCTGGCAATTAAGAAACTAACCACACCAAGGCTGTATATGACCAAGGAAACCCTACAGTGCTTTTGTTAGCCCCTTGTCAACCTCAAATAAGAAGAAATATTCTAGGCCAATGAGAAGGAACAATAAAAAGAATTCTGACAATATGAAAAAGCAGGGTTTTCTGACACCCCCAAAAGATCACACCAACTCATCAGCAACAAACCTTAACCAAAATGAAATTTTGAAATTGCAGGCATAGAATTTAAAAGGTTGATTATAAAATTGATCAATGAAATTTTGGAGAAAATTTAAAAACAACATACAGAAATTTAAATGATTCAGGACATAAGTGAAAAATTCTCCAAAAAGATAGATACCTAAAAAAAAAAAAGAAAAAAAAAGCAAGATAAAATTCTGAAAACAAAAGAATTAATCAGGGAAGTATAAGCTGCAAAGGAAAGTTTTAAAAATACTAGGACAAGCAGAAAAAAAGGATTTCAAAATGCAAGGCTTTTGAACTAATCCAATCAGACAACAATAAAGAAAAGAAGAATCAAGAGAATGGAACAAAGTCTCCAAGAAATGTGGGATTATGTAAGATGCCCAAATCTAGAATTCATAGGTGTTTCTAAGAAAAAAAAGAAAGCAATAGTTTGGAAAACCTATTTGAGGGAATAATGGAGGAAAATGTCCCTGGCTTTGCTAGAAATCTAAACATCCAGATATGAGAAGTTCAAAGAATACACAGAAGACTCATTGCAAAAAGCTTATCCTTATGACATATAATCATTAGGTTATGCAAAATTTATGTGAAGGAAAAAATTTTAAAACATTCACATCCAACAAATTTTTTACTTTCTTAATACTGAGAACAGGTGAAAAAAAAAAAAACTGAAGCTGGCTGTCACAAACTTCTGTCATTAAGCACAAGTAAGTGGTCTTTTCTAAATTGTCACCTTTTTCACAATACAGCTGAAAGTTACTGACATATCCAGTATTTTCCTCAGACACCACTCTGACTAGCATTCTGAACTTTGTATTTTTATTCGGATTATTAACCCGAATATATTTTACCAAGAAGGTGAACGATTTCTACAAGGAGAACTACAAAACTCTCATGAAAGAAACTGTAGAGGACACAAACAAATGGAAAAACATTACACACTCATGGATTGAAAGAATCAGCATTGATTAAATGATCATATTACCCAAAGTAATTTGCAAGCGAATCCCCCATCAAACTATGCTATTTTTCATAGAATTAGAAAAAACAATGCTAAAATTCATATGGGACTAAAAAGAGCCAGAACAGCTACAGCAATTCTAAGAAAGAAAGAAAAAAAAAGTTAGAGGTATTACACTACCTGGCTTCAAATTATACTACAAGTCTACAGTATCCAAAACAGCATGTTGCTGGTAAAGGAGCAGACACATGGAACAATGGAACAGAATAGAGAATCCAGAAATAAACCCAAATACCTACAACCAAACTGATCTTTGACAAAGCAAACAAAAACATACAATGAGGAAAGGACATCATAGTCAACAAATAGTGCTTAGAAGAAAACCCAAGAAAAACTCTTCTGGACATTGGCATAAACAAAGAATTTATGGCAAAAACCCCAAAAGCAAATGAAACTGAAACAAAAATAAATGAGCAGGACTTAATTCAACTCAAAGTATTCTACACAGCAAAATAAATAATCAACAGAGCAAATAGGAAACCTACAGAACGGGAGACAATATTCATAAATTATACATCTGATAAAGAACCAATATCCAGAATCTACAAAGAACTCAAACGAATCAGCAAGGAAAAAGCAAATAATCTCATTAAAAAGTTGACAAACAGCATGAACAGACACCTCTCAAAAGATTTACAAATGGCCAACAGACATATGAAAAAATGTTCAACATCACTCATCATCAGGAAAATTTTCAAATTAAAACCAAATGAGACACCATCTTACACCAGCTAGAATGACTATTATTTAAAAATAAAAATAAAAAATAGATATTGGCACAGTTGCAGAGAAAAGAGACTACTTACATGCTGTTGGTGGAAGTGTAAATTAGTGCAACTTCTATAGAAAGCAATATGGTTTTTTCTCAAAGAACTAAAAGTACATCTACCATTTGATCCAGCAATCCCATTACTAGGTATCTACCCAAAGGAACAGTGATCATTATATGAAAAAGACACCCATAACTGCATGTTTATTGCAGCAAAATTCACAATTGCTAAGATGTGGAATAAACCTAAATGTGCATCAACTGATCAGTGGATAATGAAAATGTGGTATATATACACTATGGAATAATTTTCAGCTATCAAAAAGAATGAAATGTCTTTTGCAGCAACTTGAATGGAATTGGAGAGCATCATTCTAAGAAAACTAACTCAGGAATAGAAAACCAAACACCACATGTTCTCACTTATAAGTGGGAGATAAACTAAGAATCTACAAAGACTTAGAGAATGGTATAATGGACACTATAGATTCAGATAAGAGATGAGGAAAGAAGGAATGGAAGGAAATTATTTATCTTTGAGGACTTTGAGTATTGGATTCCAGTCCCTTCTAGCTGTCAGTGTTTCTGCTGATAGATATGCTGCTATTCTGAATGGTTTTCTCTGGTAGGTAATTTGACTTTTCTCTCTTGCTGCCTTTAGGATTTTGTTCTTTGGTGCCTACTATGTGTAGGCAAATTACTATGTGCCTAGGGATTTGTCTTCTCATTTGATATCTTATAGGGTTTCTCTGTATCTCTTGTATTTGGATGGTCACATCTCTTGTGAGATGAGGAGAGTTTTCTAGGATAACCTCCTGGAATACTTGTTCCAAGGTGTCCTTCATTTCTCTTTCTTCTTCTGGGATACTGATCAGGCATACGTTTGGTCTCTTGATATAATATCATATCTCCTGGAGGCTTTGTTCTTTCTTTCTGACTTTTCTTTCTATGTTTTTCACAGATTGGGTTAATTCCAGGTTTGGTCTTCAAGTTATGAGATTCTTTCTTCTGTTTGATTAATTTTGCTTTCCATGCTTGTCATCATGTTACTTATATCCTGGATGAAATTTTTTATGGCCAAAATCTCTGTCATAAGTTCTTTCAGTGTTGCATTTTGTCTTTCTTAAGTCTTGTTCACTTTTTCCATCCGTTCTCTAATCCCTGTTGTGTTCTGGCTAGTTGTTGGTGACTTCCATTGTTTGGGTTCTAAGGTCTGATTTTTCAGGCATTTCCTCTTTGCAACACTGGGAATTACCTGTGTTTCTTCATTGATTTTTCCTCATTTGTGGCAGATCAATTTCTTTTCTATTTAGTTCCATTATTCTGTGGCAGTGAGAGAGGCTTTCACTTCTGATGTTTGCTCAGTCCTCTTATTATTTCATGATCAGGGCTCTGAATTGCTTCTATTTTGAAACAGGCCTGTAGGTAGGAAACTTTGTTGCCTCTTGAAGTTTTAAGAGTCAATTAAAGTGAAGGATGGGGAGAATTTATCTCTTTGGAGGTCTTCCTCATACTTTTCTGGCCACACTCTTTGTCTTGTGACTGAATCAGGGTTGGGGGTGGGGCACCTGAGACTCACCACTCATCCTGCCCTAGAATTTGTGCTCTCAGGATATTCCCTCTGGGTCACAATCACCCCCTGAGTAGTTAATCCGCCAGTCACAGAGATCATGTCAGGTCTGCTGCTCCATGGGGAGCAAGCCAGAGCACTTTTCTGCTCAGATTTAAAAACGGTGGCTGGGTGACTCTTTTGTCTTCTTCAGTGGGGGGTCTGCCTTTGGGTTCCCTCACTGTGTTCCTTCCATAGCCCTTGCTGTCAGAATCCGGCCAGCCACTGCAGTGGTGAGGCAGAGCCTAGAGTCAGCAGCTTATTCCTGGGAAGAGTTTTGTTGACTTTTAAAAAAAATAAAGATGATTGGGTTCTGTGCCCTGTGAAGCACTAGGGACCAAACAGAGCAGCTGTAGCACCAACTGCTTAACCAGGCAGCCCTGAATACTTGTTTCCAAGTCCCTACTCAGTCAGCCACTCACCTGCCCACTTACTCACCAACACATATGCAAAATTCTCCATGCACTCACTCACACTGGAACTCACTTAATCTGACTGACTCTGCCACCATCTTCCCAAGAATCTCCACAAAATACTTATTAATAACCAGGGATCAAAACAAATGGAAAGACATAATGTTCACAATTTGGAAGACTCAGCATTGTAAATATGCCAATTTTCCCCAAATTAATCTATATGTTTAGTGAAATTCCTCAAAATCTCAGGAAAGAATTTATATATGTGGAAAAACTAATTTTACTATTTATATGGAAAGACACTAATCCTAAAACAGCCTTGACAAATAAAAATAAAGAAGGAATCACACCACCAGACTTCATAGCTACACTAATAAAGACTGTGTGTGTGTGTGTGTGTGTGTGTTTGAGTTGAGTCTCACTCTGTTGCACACATCAGAGTGCAGTGGCACGCTCATGGTCACCACAGCCTTGGCTTGCTGGATTCAGGTGATCCTTCCACCTCAGCCTTCCAAGTAGTTGTAACTATAGTTGTGTACCACCACACCTGGCTAACTTTTTGGTTTATTGTAAAGACAAAGTCTCACTAAGGTGCCCAGGCTGTTCTTGAACCATCGGCTCAGGCAATCTTGTCACCTCAACCTCCCAAAGTGCTGTGTGAATTTAACAGTAGTTTTAATAGTGTGAATATACCTAAGATTAATTACTGTATAAAAGAGATTCAAGAAAACTGGTCACTCCTTCTCTATATGAAGACACAGAAACTGCCATCTAAAGAACAGACGCTTCCCAGACACCAAATCTACTGGCACCTTGATCTTGAACTTTCCCACCTTCATAACTATAAGAAATAAATGTCTTTTGTGGTTTATAAATTACCAGTTTAAAGTACTTTTGCTTTAGAAGCCTGAATAAACTTAAAGAAGAATGAAAACATAGATGAATATAACAGAATAAAGAACTGAGAAATACACACACACACACAAATATGTCCAACTGCATTTTGTCAAAGTTACAAAAACAATTTAGTGGAGAAGAAAAAGTGATGTTGAAAAAAGTGGGCATGCAATAACAATAAAACTAACCTTAACCTAGATTTCACACATTACACAAAAATTAACTCAAAGTGGATCATAGATTTAACTGTAAACCATAAATTTACATAGATCTGAGGAAAACATAGAAAACAATTTTAAGACCTAGGGCTAGGCATAGACCATGATGCACAAAGAAATGATAAATTGAGTCTTATTAATATTCAAAATTTTTGTTCTTCAAAAAACTAAAGGAAGAGGAAATAAGATATGTGAAAGACTGGGATGGACAGAGCTCAGTGACTCACTCCTATAATCCCAGCACTTTGGGAGGCTGAGGTGAGAGGATTGCCTGAACCCATGGTTTCAAGACCAACCTGGATGACTTGGTGAGACCTCATCTCTACAATAAATCAAAAAAATTAGCTGGGTGTGGTAGCAAACACCTGTAGTTCCAGATCCTTGGAAGTATGATGTAGAAGGATCACCTGATTCCAGCAGGTCCAGGCTGCAGTGGCCATGAGAATGCCATTGCACTCCAGTCTGGGCACCAGAGTGATACTCCAACTCCAAAAAAAAAAAAAAAAAAGAGAGAGAGAGAATGGGTTAAAATATTTGCAAATCTTTGCAATAAAGAACTAAAATTAATACCATTTAAATACTCTTAAAACACAACAGTAAGCAAAATAATCAACAAGCCAGTTAAAAAATTATAAAAAGATATGAACAGACATTTCAATGAAGAAATATAAAATGGCAAATAAGATAATAAAAGGATGTTCACCATAATTAGCTATGGAGAAATAAAAATTAAAACCTCAATGATAAATTTCTACATACTTATTAGAATGCCTACAATTTTAATAAAAAAGGTAACTCCAAATGTTGGTGTGAATGCAGAAAAATTGGGTAATTCACACATTGCTGGTAGAATTTTAAAATGTGCAGTCACTCTGGCAGAAAGATTGGCAGCTTTTTTATAAACTACTATGCAAAATTACTGCAATCAATTACTGTAAGACCTTGCAACTGCATTTTTTTTTTCACTTATTCCAGAGAAATTGAAACTTATGTTCACTGAAAAGTCTGCATTAATAGTCATAGCAGTTTATTTGTAATAGCTAAAAACTGAAGAAGCTAGATGTTCTTTAACTAGTAAATGTTGTAAAATCCATAATATATTCATCCCAGGGAATATGGCTTAGCAATAAAAAGCAAAGGACTAATGATAACACAACAACTTGGATGAATCTCCAGGGATTCCACGTATATAGCAATTTTAAAACGGAAATATTTAGAAATGAAGAACAGATTAGTGGTTGCCAGGGTCTGTAAGATTTGGAATGGGGAGGAAAAGGAATTGGAAGTGGAATGTAATAGTATACATATGAGTACAATTAAAACTGGAAAATTCTAAAATATATGTCAATAGATTGCAACAGCATTAGTATCCTTATTGTAATACTGAAATATTGTTTTAAGGTGTTACAATAAGAGGAAATTGGACAAACTGTACTTAAAAAAAAGCTATATTAAATCTAAAATTATCTCAAAAACATCAATAAAAAATTTGAAAGTTTAATTTATTTGGTCATCACCAAAAAGCAAAGAAATTTTACGCCTATTTCTCCAAACTTAGAACAATATTTAATAGAAATCAACCTTAGATTATCTGGTTCGATTTTGTTTGAATGAATACTGAAATTCATATATTTGAAGGTTCTGTAACACATTTTACTTCGATATTACGCCAATGGACTATATGCTTTATGTACATAATGATAACGAAATCATTTAAGCATTCATGTATCAAAAACACTCAATAAATGTTCATTAAATAAAAATAAACATAGAATTTTTGTTTTAATCTTGTTTGACATTTTTAATGTTCTATAAAGATACAGAAATTTTTATATATGTTTATATGTATGTATTAATAATGTAATACTCAGGAGTATAAAATAAAGGAACAGTGGTAATATATGTGAGATAAGAGACTGGAAATCTTGCTTTGTTGACTTTATGTACTTCTGGATCTGCAAGTTCTTTCAATTCAGTGGCATATGCTATTAAAATATGAAAAATCTCATATTTCACTTGCATTTTCCATTGAAAGGGAAATGATGGAAACTCCTTTTTTTTGTAAGCATTTTTTAATTTAAATTCTGCAAAGGTACAAAGAAGATATAGGGCAATACCAATACCATGTATTTTGTCCATCCACCCACCCATAATCATTTCATCAATCAGAATTTTCCCCATACACATCTGAAATTAATTTCAGGGAAGAACACTTACCAATGATAATTTCCTTTACAATCGCCATCCTACTAGAATGCAATGATATATATATATATATATATCATTGCATTCTACTGTCAAATAAATACATCTTGTCACAAACCTATTTTCAAATTGTTGACAAATTGCTATTTTTTGGACAGCCTCAGAAATTCTGTTGCCCAGAGAAATGGCTATTGTAGAAACATCTAAAAAATATAATTGCATTTCAAGCTGCCTTCTTCCCCCTTTTTGCTTAAAAGAGCCATGACATTGTAGTTTGTGACAAGTGACCCGTGAACACCAGAATTGAAGTTCAACCACTATTTTGATGAGCTGCCTATTATGTGTGTCCTTTAAAACAAATACCTAATGGTACCCCTTTCATGCTTATTCAGCACTCTATATTTATAAGCCAAAACCATATGCCAAAATGAGCCAGATATGCAAAGCACAATGGAATACATATATAGTTGTTACTGAGGTGATAAAATAACTCTGCTTTTATTAATATGCATGAACTTTTTAAAAACCTTAGAAGTTCATAGCATTTATAAAACAAGCATAAGTTAGTTTAAACATACTGCACAAATAATAGGAAAAAAAATCACTGCAAATTCTATAATGCCATCTCCTTGAAGAATATTAAAAGCAGATTTATTTAAACCAAAAGAACTTGGAGTCAAGTATGCTAATCAGTGCACTACTGAAGACCACTGAACTAAGAAACTGAAACAACAAAGAACTGTCCTCTGAATGTGAGAGAAGAAATGTAAAAACAAACAAAAAGAAACCCTTGAATTTTGTTATTTTTAGGATTTGCATTATTAAAAATGTGTAGATTCCATTACCTTTTTTTTCCAGTAAGTATAAAATAATATTCTTAAGCCAGTTTCAAATGAGAGCACTTGAATTTCTTTAGCTATTAACAGTCTTGATTACCTGACTAATTTGTTGGCTATAATATTTTATTACTTCTAATTATTTTCAAGGACAAAATCAAAATATTGATTCTAAACAAATACAAGTAGATAAATAATTATCTGGTCCAGAATGTTTTCTTAGTTCATTTAGTGTCTAAACAAACTCAGTGTTGGTCTTCCCAACCTCTCTTCCCCAAAATTGGGTTGATTTTTTTAAACTGAACACATGATTCTTTTTTCTCCCTAGCTTCAGGTGTTTCAAAGATAACGCTATTGTTTACAGAATGAAATACAAATTTCTTTTCTTCACTTACATTATTGGTCTTATAACTCTGCAGGCCTCATGTGGGCTGAGATTGCAGTTGTTTAATTCATTACTCATATTTCATGCATTTACTAATGCCTGACTCACAGTAATAGATGCTCAAAAAAATTTAATGAATCAAAAACGTCTATTTTGCTTTTCTCACTGCCTATACTCAAACTAAATTCTGTTCACGTGGTTTTCTCTACAGCCTTCTTGTGTTTAGAAAACACATACTTATTTTTTGAGAATTCCCTACTCAATAATTCTTTATTGGGAATTACTGTTTTTCTCTATTGTGCTGCCATTGCACCACATTGAATTGCTATTATTTCTACTATAACATTTATTGTGCTCACTTATTTTTGTATTTCATTTTTATGACTGCCAGCTACTTGAAATCAAATATTAGTTTTATTAAAAATTTATAATGCCACTTACTAGCTTAGTGCTTAATTTTTGAATAGGGTCAACATATTAAATGAAGTCATAAATATATTTGTATATGCTCTTTCTTCAATATTTTTATCCTTAAATATAATTGACAAAATAAAGAAAGAAGTAGAAGTAGCTAGAGGGAAACAATTAATAGGAAAAGAGATTGGTATGGAAAATACACATTTTATGATTTGCATTGCAAATTAAGAAAGAAATTGGAAGAAATTGAAAAAGTTTTAAACAATGAAGCAACATGTTTTGATTTGTGATATAAAGATATGTTTTGGAAAGCCTATAAAAAATGTAGTAGGAAAAGAAAATTTGAAGCTCACAAAAACAGTTAGTAGGGCATTGGCCAGAATTAGACAAGAAATGCTAACAAGATATACTTGTGATTTGGTGATGGCATGAAAGTAGTATCAAGGAAAAGAACACATGAAATAAAAATAAGAAAATATAAAATTTTGAAATGTCAAAATGATTCTGGATTTTCATGCTGAGCAACTGGATAAAGTGAGCTATCATGTACTGAAGCAGAAAAAATTAACTGTACTAATGGCCTAAGATGAGGGAGATCAACAAGTGTAAGAAACTAGAATAAGTCAGCTCTTTATAATGCAAAACATTATAAATTAATGCAGAGTAAAAAGATTATTCAATTTGTAGCGTTAAGACTATATGTTAATTATTTGGCATAAAGACACTGAGATTTTTTTTTTTTTTTTTTGCCATGATGTTGCATATTGTATTAAGCACAGTAAATACAAAAGTCAAGATTTGATAAAACTAGAAGAGAGTAAAACTGAGTTGTCAACTTACTATGAAAAAACACTACAATCAAAACTGTTAGAGCCGGACTCGGTGGCTCAGCCTGTAATCCCGCGCCTTGGGAAGCTGAGGTGAGTGGATTGCCTGAGCCCGCGGGTTCGAGACCCGCCTGGGCAGGCGAAACCTCATCTCTACAATAAATAAAAAAAATCAGCCGGGCGTGGTAGCGTGCGCCTGTAGTTCCGGCTACTCTGAAGGCTGAGGCGGAAGGATCGCGGGGGCCCAGCAGATCCAGGCTGCGGTGGCCAGAAGCGCCCACGGCACTCCTGTCTGGGCTATGGAGTGACACCCCAACAAAAAAAAAAAAAAAAAACTGTTAGAAAATGTTACCATTTTTTTTTTCTTTTCTTTTCTTTTCTTTTTTTTTTGATTTGGAGTCTCACTCCATCGCTCAGGCTGGAGTACGGTGGCCCGCTCAGGGCCACCCCAGGGTCGACCTGAAGGGCTCAGGCAATCTTTCTGTCTCAACCTTCCAGGTAGCTGGAACTATAGGCGCATGCCATCACGAGGCTAATTTTTTGATTTATTGTAGAGATGAGGTCTTGCCAGTTGTCCAGGCTGTTCTTGAACCGGTGAACTCAGGCAATCCCCTCACCTCAGCCTCCCAAAGTGCTGGGATTACAGGCTTTAGCCACCGCGCCTGGTCAAAATGTCACAATTAATAGGGGGATATACTTCCTTCTCGCTTATAAAAACTAAAAAAATTACCATATAACGTGATACAAATTAAAATTTAGAAAGAGAGAGAGAGATAATAAAACAGCCAAACCAGCAGGGATGAAAAAAAGGAGAAATTTTTTAAATGTAGTTTAATACACAAACACATTAAGAATAAATGGAGTTAGTAAATAATAAATAAATGTTAAAAATCATCAGAAAGTTATATGAAGCCAAAACATGCAACTAATAAAATATTTAACAATACATAAAGCAAGATGACAGAAAGTTATGCTAAAATTCAGCATCAAGGTGTGATTTTTAAAATACCATTCTTAATTATTGGTAGGTCAAAACACAGCAAAAACCAGTAAAGCTGTAGAGGATTTTCAAATTTATTAACATATTTGAAAGGGAGTGAGTAGATGGCATGTACACTACATTGTCACAATTTGGTAAATTCACATTCTTCTTGAATATAAGGAGTATTTTCAAAACAATAATCAAATATTTTTCAATAAACAAACTCCCTCCAAAATTGTAAAGAACAAGTAATAATTAGACCAAATCTGATCACTATTCAAATAAAAATAGCAATCAATAATAAAATAGCTAAATGAATATATTTAATAGAAAAGAAAAAGTGAATTAAATAACAAAAATACAATCTAAGAAAACCTTTATAATAATAAGTATAGTAATGAAAAAATCTACCAAATTTTGTGCAAAATAATTTTTGAAGAAAAAAAATTAAAAGTGTGAACACAAAAGTAACTAATTAAATGGATAAATCTATCAAATGTGCAGGTCAGCATGGTTACCTGTATAAAATGTTGATTGTTCTCAAATTACTTGGAAATTCAGAGCAATCACATAAAAATGACAGAATTGATTTTGGAGAAATTAAGAGACACTAAAATGTATGCATAAAAACAAACTGAATAAGTCTAGATAATCCCAAAGAGAAAGAAAAGTAAGGACAGACTTTATTTACCAAATTTCAAATATTATTATAAAGCTATAGTGATTGAATGATGTAGACTAGGCAATACAATGAGGACTCAGAAACAAACATTCTCAAATATACCCATTTTACATAAAAAAATATTGCTACACAGCACTGGGAAAAGATTAACTTTGAAATAAAAGTTTCTGAGGCTGTTGTTTAACTATAAAATAACATGAGAGTAGAATAAGTATATTTAAAATAAATACCAAATAAACTTAAAATTTAAATGTAAAAGTCAGGAATTTAAAATGTTCACAAAAAGATGGCAGACTATTTAATGGTTTTACTACAAAATAGCATGTCTTAATCAAAGTACAAAAATAGCAAATTAAATAGGATACATTGATAAATTTGACTTCATTAAAAATAATAACTGCTTTTTAAAATAAAATTGTTATTTAAAAAGTGGAAAAATAAGTTAGAAGCTGAATGAAAATATCTATAACATTTGTAATGGAGCTAAGATTAGTACTTAGAATATATAAAGTGCTACTACATATTAAAAATAAGATAATAAATAGCCAAAGAAACACTAGGCAGATAAAACACCACGAGATGTTTTACCAAAAAGGTGTTACGGTTGGAAAATAAACATATGACTATACAAATTAAAATTAAAATAGTCGTTTTTCCATTATGTTTTCAAAAAGGAAGGTATTTGATAATATACAATTTTGGCAGAAAAGTGAAATCATTAAAAGTGTTTATTTGTAAAATAGTTTGACACAACTTTGTGAGTTTAAACATTTACATCTTTAAAATTCAATTTTCAATCCTCAATTTATACAGTCTGGCATAAGAAGATTTGAACAAGGATGTTCATAGCAACATTATTCTTAACAACAAAAAATAAACAACCTAAATGGCATTTGATTAATGAGAGGATTAAAAAAACTGTTGTATGTTCACATAATTAAATTTTAAATAGAAATGAAAATGAATAAATTACAGCAACACAAAACACATTACCATGAATAAATTTTATATGAAAGCCTGCGTAGAAAACAGCATACAATCTCTCACTATTTTAAAAAAACCTGAAACAAAAACAAAATTAAGCAACATATTGATTAGAGGAAGAATGATTAAAGAGAATAATAAAAGAAATACAGAATTCAGGGTTATTTTTCACAAGGAGAGTTATGGGAATTAGGCAGATAACCTCTCATCAGTATCAGGCTCATGAGTATGCAACCTTTGCAGTGAAGCAGGGCCCCACTCTCAGAAGATCCCACACTTGCTGTAATGTTCTTAACTGTTGCTGTCTTAAAAATTCTTGTTACTTTTATCTTTGAACTGGGGTATTGTAAGTGAAGTTCTTTGAGACAATGGAGCATTCATGTGAGCAGCCAGGATATGTCAGTCACCAACTGACACTGAGAACTCAGGCCTTCAGGTCTAGCTAGCATCAGAACACTAAGTGATTAGCCTGGCAGCCCAGGCATGCATATTACCCCTCAGGATTGTCTGGGGCACTGTGGGATCCCAAGGACCTGGTCCGGGTTGGTGGTACTGACAGGAACGGCAGCAGCAGAAGCAGTAGGGGCCAAACAGTGGCCATGGAAGCAGTAGCAGCTGTGGGAAAGTAGAGGGACCTTTAACAAGGTATCATTTCTTTATGCTTATACAGATTTCTTTGACAATAATTTGTTGTTCATTATAAATGTGATTTTTTAAATAAATGAATGTAGATAAGTTCATCGATTATTAAACAGGAAAAAATTGACATTGTAAGTACTAAATAATTTCTTGAAAATAAACTTTCTAATACATTAAGTAGTATATCATTAATAATTGTTTATAATAGAGACATGCTTACACCATACAAAATGATAAACATTTAAAATATATAAGGGTATTCATGGGAGTAGATGTTTATGTTAAATTATTAATGAATATTTGATTTCTGCTTATATAGATAGAGCAAGGATATATTATTGTATAAATATTTATTTATATCATACATACACATGAATGAAATAATTTCAGAAACTAAATTCTTATCACTTAGATTAACAGCTTTAAAATGGAAATGGAACTTAAATACCTAATTGTCTTCGTATTCCACACTAACATTTTATGAATCACAAAAAATTGAGTGATTCGCACAAAAGCACACAACAAAGAACTTAGGCTAGAAAGAATTAATTATTTTTGAGTCTGTGAAGAAACTGTTATAATTTGAGAAGAGAAAGCTATCTGTCTGCTATCTATACCTATATCTATCCATACCAGACTCAAAACTATACCTATATCTATACAATTATCTACATTATAAGGCCTCAGAGAAATAACCATCTGATCCTCTTTTTCAGTATTAACAGAGTGCTTGTGTCTCTCTGGTATGTAAGATAACTAATTGATTGCAGAATTGAATCTTTAGGGAATAAAAATTTTGACTTCAAAACTAAGTGTTCTTTCTACACTGTACTCTTTCACACTTTCTTCTGTAATGAGTTACATTTTACATGTATAAGCCAGTGATTTTAAATTATTATAGTTAGTAAAAATGATAGTTACAGGCCAAAGTCATTTTCATCTTAAATACGCTATTTCATATATCAGAAATAAGAAATATTTTATTACTCACAAGAAACAGAAGCCCTCCCCAAAATCTTAATGTGTCCCAAAAGTCTGATATATTTTATTTATGATTTAACAGATTAGTCAGTCCAATTACAAAAAATTCACTAATTTTCTTTTCAAATATATACAAAGACTAGAAGACCATCTGGCAATAAGTGACTCAATATACACAGAAAGAAACACAAACTATATATCCATCCATGTTAACATCAAATGACTAAAGATTGGTTTCACAATTCAAGTCACATTTTAGAAAAATAAACCAAACGGGATAGTAAACTGAACACCAATTTTCTAGCCCATTTGATTATAAAAGACTGAGACATTAAACTGTGCAAACTAGAAAAAAGCTGACAGTACCTTAATTAAATTGATACTACTAGTGACACTCTGATCGTGTAGTTGTCAGGTTATAAATTCTTAAACTTCAAATAAAAGTGACAGACTTCCCCAAGGGCCTAGCGTAAGTTCTTCTAGTGGGGATTGGTTTATACAAATTACTCATGGGGTATTTTATTTAAATCACTTAGTGTCAAAGTGAATGCAGGCTAAGCTAAACAATTTGTCTCACCAGTTGCATAGGCAGAAGAAAAGATGAAAAGAATCTTGTGAATTTTAATTGTGAGACATTAGCCAAGGATGTAATATTAAAGCCAAAAAAAAAAAATAATGTTTTAATGCCTTAAACATTATGGTTTAAGAAATCTTGAGAGGTAACTTTGCTAACATAGATATCAGAAGGCTACTTTTGTAGTGATGAAAAGTTTTATAGACTTCTGGGCAAGATGGCCATGGAACAGGTTGAACTGTGAGTGTCTCTGCAAAAGTGAGTGTCCATAAAGACTCTCCTGTGTGTGGGTGTGTGCTGGTGGGTGAGTGAAAGTCCGTTTGAGGGGAGACTTGGGTTCATGCACCCAGTGTTCTTCTCCGGAAGTTATTGCAACTCCCCACCACCCTGAAATTGGAGACTCAGGTGTGCAGGATTATCTGCCATTCTCAGGGCTGCCCTGAGAGGAGGCAGCAGAGAACAGCTGCCCCTCAGCACTGACACCTGGCCTACATCGTCACCAGTAGCAGCAAACCTAGCACGAGCAGATAAGTAGCAAAAATCTGGAATAAAGATCCAACGCTGGTGGCAGGATGCTGACAGGCACCATCTTCTCAGTTCCAGACTAGGCAAAGACTTGTATTGCCCCATTCAGCTCTGCCCATCTTCCATCTTGGAACACAGAGGCTATTATCTCATCAGACTCAGAGAGACGGATGCCCCTTCCCCATGCTGGAACAGGCAGACACATCAGATCTGAGTGGGAGACTTGACAACAGCAGCAGTGAGTAGGGTGAGTCTGAGTCTGATCCATCCTCCTCCCACAGTAGTCTGTGGGACGTCTGACCCATGCTGAGAGCAACCCTGTCTGCCTGCACTGAGGCAGGAGGGGAGGGGTTGGAAACCAGAGCAGCTCCTTAACCAAGAAATTGTAGCCAAAAGGAGCTTGGAGTTACAGAAACGGCCACAGAGCAACTTTTTTCCTTGTTTTTTGTTTTAGTTTTAGCTTTTTTTCATCTCTCTATCTTTCTCTTTTTGTTTACATTTTTGTACTTGCTTTGTTTCTGTTACTTTAACTTTTGTTTTTCAGATTTTCTGTTTTAGGAGGGATATTTTTAAGGGAGAATACACTAATGGGGGAGGGTTGTTTGTTTGTATGATTGTCTGTATGTTTTTGTCTTTTTTGTTTCTTCTATCTTTATTTGTCTCTGTTTATTCATTAGTTTATACACCTGTCTGTTTTCCCTCATCTTCTTCTTCTCTCTCTCAACCTCCCTTTTGTCTTCCTCTTTCTTTTCCCATTCTTTTCACTTTTCTTATCTCATCTTGTTTTCAGGGGGCAAACAAACACACACACTGCATGGACAGATTTTAAGGCAGTGGAAAGTGGACTCCAAGGACCCACACACCTGTCAGCGAATACTGGGATCTGCAGATAACTTATGAATCATAGTTCCCCCCTCAATTAAAACTCAAAACTGCAAAATGCACAGGCCCCCACCCCTAATGCAGCTTCAGAAATGAACAAAACTAAAAGATCTACATAAGGAAAAATAGGAGATTGAGCAAACAGAAATAAAAACTATGCCCCCATCACTGAACAACAGAATTAAAGAAGAGGTTAAAAAGGGGAGGCGGGGGGAGGAAAACCTACACAAATGAAGAAAAACCAAAGGAAGAATATGAGTCTCACACTGACTCCTGGGAGGTCATCCATGGATAATACAGACTCCAGAACTCAAACAATGAGGAGCCCCCGGAATGACTGATCTCAAATCATAAACCCAGTTATTAAGATATTAATAGAGAGAATAAATTGAAATGAGGAGAGACAAGAAGAATGAAGGAGTTGATAACTGAGAAAACAACAGTAGAGAATACAGTGAATGAAATAAACAACAAACTGATATGCAGGGAAAGAAGATTTAACCAAGTAGAAGAAAGAATGTCACAGCTTGAGGACCGAAATACAGAACTAACCCAAACTGTTAAAAACTTAGAAAAGAAGCTTAAAAAGACAGAACAAAACCTCCAAGAGATGAGCGATTATTTCAAGAGGCTAAACCCAAAATTGATTGAAATCCCTGAGGTAGATAAAGAGACAGAGACCACTCTGGAACAAAAATTCCATGAAATTTTCCAAGAAAACTCCCTCATACCATCAGTGATGTGACCATTCAAATATAAGAGATTCAGAGAACCCCTGTAAGACAACAAATGAGAAGACCAACTCCCAGATACATAGTAATTTGCCTACACAAAGTAGGTACAAAAGAAAAATTTCTAAAGGTAGCAAGAAAGAAAGGTCAGACTACTTACCACAAAAGACCAGTTAGAATAGAAGCAGACTTATCTATAGAAACACTACAGTCTAGAAGTCCAAACTTCAAGTATCTCAAAGATAAACAATTCCAACCAAGAATTCACTACCCAGTTAAGCTAAGCTTCATCAGTGATGGATAATTAAAATTGTTCAATCCTCAAGAGTTTATGAGGTCTCCAGATAAGCTCCACAAGAGGACAAGAGGCACTGAAGAAAGTCTAAACAGAGAGAGGGAAAAAAAAAAGACCATGCTCTTCCCCAGAATGCAGGAAAACAGAATCAACACAGCATGAATTATGACTGCAAGATTGAAAACACATGCCTATATGAACCAAAAAAATCAAAGTAAAACCAACAAACAAATAAACAAACAAAAAACAAACTTTATAAGAGCCTCGTGGCAGGGATAAATTCTTTCAACTCAATAATCTGAACAAACTAAATACACCAATGAAAAAACATAGAATGGCAAACTGGGTTTTTAAGAAATGCCCTGACAATATGAAGGCTCCAGGAAACACATGTCACTAAAAAGGACACTCACATCTGTAACCCAGCACTTTGGGAGGCTGAGGTGAGTGGATTGCCCGAGCCCGCAGGTTCGAGACCCGACTGGGCAACTTGGTGAGACCTCATCTCTACAATAAATCAAAAATTAGCCAGTCATGGTAGCACGTGCCTGTAGTTCTAGCTACTTGGAAGGCTGAGGCGAAAGGATCGCTGGAGCCCAGCAGGTCGAGGCTGCAGTGGCCGGGAGTGGCCACTGCACTACAGTCTGGGTGACAGAGTGAGACTCCAACTCAAAAACAAAAACAAAAACAAAAAACAAAACAAAACAAAACAAAAAAAGACACTCACAGACTCAAAGTTAAAGGATGGAAAACAAATTTTCAGGTGAGCAGAACATAAAAGAAGGCAGGAGTTGCTATCTTAATGTCAGAAAAAACAACCATCAAGTTATCAAAATTTAAAAGAGATACAGAAGGACACCACATGATGATGTAATGTTCAACCCATCAACAAGAAATTTCTATCCTAAACATATATGCACACAACACAGGAGTATCAGCTTTTATAAAGCAGTTACTAAGTAAAGTTTAAAAAAGAAGAAGAAGATATTTACTCTAACACTATCATAGCTGGGAACTTAAATACCCCACTAACAACCCTAGATAGACCATTGAAGTAAAAAATCAACAATTAGATCCAGAACCTCAACTTGATGCTTGATCAAATGGACTTAATAGATACTTACAGAACATTCCACCCAACAATCACAGAATATATATTCCATTCTTCACCCCATGGAAAGTACTCCAAGATCGACCACATCCTAGGCAATAAATCAAGTATAAAAAATGATATAAGATCAAAACACTGCCATGTACTTTCCCAGACCACAGTGGAATAAATATAAATACCAGTTCCAACATAATCCCCCCCCAAGCCCGCAAAGACATGGACACTAAACAGCATGATGCTGAATGACTTCTGGATCAACAAATAAATCAAAACAGAAATTTAAAATTATTGAAAACAAATGAAAATGAAGAAACATCTTACCACAACTTCTGGGATGCCATGAAAACAGTGCTAAGGGGAGAATTTGTACCACTATGAACACACATCAAGAAAACAGAAAGATCACAAGTTAACAGCCTAACAAATCACCTAAGGGAGCTGAATAGACAAGACCACAAGAACCCTAACTTCAGCAGAAGAATCCAGATCAGCAAAGTAAAAACCTAAATATGGGATAAAGAAGACAAAAATATAGAAAAAAATCAGCAAATCAGAAAGCTGGTACTTTGAAAGACTAAACAAAGTTGATGGTCCACAAGTCAGATTACCAAGAAAAATAGAGAAAATGCCCAAATAAACACAATCAGATATGCAAAATATCAAGTCACAACTGACCCCAAAGAAATACAAAATGTTATCAGGGATTACTATGCACACCTGTATGGAAACAAATTTAAAAACCTAAATAAAATGGAAGATTTTCTGACATTACACAACCACCCAAGGTTGAAACAAGAAGAAACTGAGAACCTAAGTAGACCTGTAACAATCCAAAAAAACTACCTACTAAAAAAAAACCCTGTACCAGACAGCTTCCCAGAGGAATTCTACAAAACATACAAGGAGGAACTGATACCAATCCTATTGAACATATTCCAGGCAATCGAGTAAGAAAGAACTCTCCCCAAATCATTTTATGAAGCTAACATCACATTGATAACAAAACTGGGTAAAGAGCCAATAAAGTAAAAGACCTACAGGCCAATTTCCTCAATGAACATAGATTCCACAAGATTCTAGCAAATCAGATGCAACTATACATTTCAAAAATTATTTACCATGACCAAGAAGGCTTCATCCTCAGGATGCAGGGCTACTTCAACATCCACAAGACCATGTAATTAAATACATCAACAGATGTAAAAACAATTGCCACATGATTATATCACTAGATACAGATAAAGTTTTGATAAAATCCAGCATCACTTCTTGATGAAACACTTAAACACCTGGCATAAAACAAACATACCTCAAAATATCATAAACCATGGATGATAAACCCACAGCCAACATATTGCTAAATAGACAGAAATTGGAAGCATTTCTCCTGTAAAGAGGAACAAGACAAGGCTGCCCACTCTCACCTTTCCTGTTCAACATAGTGTTGAAAATCCTAACTAGAGCAATCAGACAAGGGAAGGAAATCAGGGGTATCCAAATAGAAAAAGAGGAAGTCTAGTTATCCATCTTTGTGGACAATATGATCCTATACCTTTAAAACCCAAGAGAATCTGTCAAAAACCTTACTGATGAAGGACTTTGTTAAAGTCTCAGGGAACAAGCTAAATGTGCAAAAGACTATCAAATTCTTACACACCAAAAGTAAACAGAGGACCAAATAAATAGCACAATACCATTCATAATATCCACACAAAAAATGAAATACTTCAGAGCTCTCTAACCAGAGAAGTGAAGGCCATTAGAACAAAAACTACAAACCACTGCTCAAAAAAATCAAAGAAGACACAAACAAATTGAAAATTATTCCATGCTCATAGATTGGAGGAATCAATATTGTTAAGATGTCCATCCTACTAAAGGCAATCTACAGATTAAACACAATACCCATTAAATTACCAACATCATTCTTTTCAGACCTGAAAATGGCAACACAAAAATTCATATAGAAACATAAACTACCACAAACAGCCAAAACAATACTCAGTAAAAAAACAAAGTGGGTGTATCACACTTCCAGACTTTAAACATTATTATAAGGCTACCATAATAAAAATGCCTGATATTGGTTCAAGAACAGGAAAACAGACCAACGAAACAGGATAGAGATTCCAGAAGTAAAACCTCAATTTCTCATCCAACTCATCTTCAGCAAAACTTCCACCAGCATGCACTGAGGAGAGGAAAACCTATTAGCTAAATGGTGTTGAGAAATCTAGCTGACAACATGCAGAAGAATGAAGCAACACTCCTATCTATCACCATATACAAAAATCAACTCTAAATGGATCAAAGACCTAAATATAAAACCTCAAACTATAAGAATCTTAGAAAAAGCAGGAGACACCCTCATGGAAATTGGAATAGGCAACAAATTCCTGATCAAAGCCCTATATGCTCATTCCATAAGATATAAAATAGACTAGTAGGACCTCATTAAGCTGAAAAGTTTCTGCAAAGCAAAGAAACCACCAAAAGAGTGGGGAGAGAGCACACAAAATGGGAAAAGATTATTTTCCAACTGTACATCTGACAAAGGCATAACATCCAGAATCTACAAGGAATTCAAGTATGCAGAAAAGAAGGAAAGCAAACAGTTCCATTAAAAAGTGGGCAAAAGCCGGGCTCGGTGGCTCAGCCTGTAATCCCGTGCCTTTGGGAGGCTGAGGTGAGTGGATTGCCTGAGCCCGCGGGTTTGAGACCCGCCTGGGCAAGCGAGACCTCATCTCTACAATAAATCAAAAAAATTAGCCAGTCGTGGTAG
>CAUYQG010240636.1:0-14027 GCA_963574415.1 Tarsius wallacei | reverse complement strand
GGAGAACTCACACTCCCAATTTCAAAATTTATTGTGAAGCTATAGTAATCAAAACAGTGTGGTACTGGCATAAGGACAAATAGATCAATGGAATAGAATTGAGAGTCCAGAAATTAATCATCTGTGATCCACTGATTTTTTTTTTTTTATAAGATTGCTGAGACCATTCAAAGGGGAAAGAACAATCTCTTCAACAAATAGGGCTAGGGCAATTGGATTTGTACATGCAAAAGAATGAAGTTGGATGCCTATCTCACCCCATATTAAAAACTTAACTCAAAATGGACTGATGACCTAAATATAAGAACTAAAACCCTTAGAAGGGAACACAGAGGAAAATCTTTGTGACCTTGAAATTGGATGAATTCTTACTTGTAAAACCAAAAGCACAAGTAACAAACAAAAAAATAAATCAATCAAACTTTATCAAAATTTAAAACTATTGTTCATCAAAGGACATCGTCAAGAAAGTGAAAAGCACCTCCAGAATAGGAGAAAATATGTGCAACTCTCATAATGGTTTGATATGCAGAATATATAAAGAACACCTAAAACTAGACAACAAAAAGACAGCCTGATTAAAAGATGGGCAAAGGACTTGAATAGACATTTCTCCAAGAAACATATACAAATAGCCAATGAGCACATGAAAGTATACTCCATATTATCAGGCATTGAGATAGCATTTCACACCCATTAGGATGGCTATATTTAAAATGTACAATAAAGTGTAAAATATTGTGTTGTAAAATAAAGTATTGGCAAGGATGTGGAGAAATTGGAACTCCTGTAGGTTGCTGGTGGAAATGTAAAATACTGCAGTTGCTGTGGAAAAGAGTTTGGCAGTTCCTCAAAAAACTAAGCATAGAATTACCATATGACCCAGCAATTCCACTCCTAGATACATACCCGAAAGATTTGAAAACAGTTACTTGTACGCCATTACTCACTGCAGCATTATTCACAATAGCCAAAAGATGAAAACAACCCAACTGGCCATCAACAGATGACTGGAAATGCAAAAATGTGATAAATATCTATTCAATGGAATATAATTCAGTCGTAAAAAGAGACTGGGCACAGTGGCTCATGTCTGTAATCCCAGCACTTTGGGACATCGAGGTGGGAGGATTGCTTGAGCCCAGGAGTTCTAGACCAGCCTGAGCAACATAGCAAGACCTAGTCTCTACAAAAAAATTTAAAAATTTAGCTGTGCATAGTGGCACACACCTGTAGTCCTCGCTACTTGGGAGACTAAGGTGGAAGGATCACTTGAGCCCAGGAGTTTGAGGCTGCCGTGAGCCTGAGTGACAGAATGAGATCCTGACTCAAAATAAATAAATAAATAAATAAAGTTCTGATACGTGCTACAACATGGATGAATCTTGCAAACATTATGCTAAGTGAAATAAGCCAGACACAAAATGACAAATATATTATTCCATATATATAAAGTATTTAAAATAATCAAATTCAGAGACAGAAAGTAAATTAGCGATTACCAGAGACTAAGGGGAAAAAGAAATGTGGAGTTATTGCTTAAGAGTTGCAGAGTGGCCAGGCGCGGTGAATTATCCTGTAATCCCAGCACTCTGGGAGGCCGAGGTGAGAGGATTGCCTAAGCCCAGTGGTTCGAGACCAGCCTGGGCAACTTGGTGAAACCTCATCTGTACAATAAATCACAAAATTTACCTGGGCATGGTGGCGTGCATCTGTAGTTCTAGCTACTTAGAGGGCTGAGGTGGAAGGATCGGCTAAGCCCAGCAGGTTGAGGCTGTGGTGGCCATGAACATGCCACTGCACTCCAGCCTTGGGTGACAGAGTGAGATTCCAACTAAAAAAAAAAAGAGTTGCAGAGTTTCTCTTTGGGGTACAAAAAATTTGGAAATAGAGAGTGATAATATACCAATTATACCTCAATAAAGTTGGAGGCAAACGGATTCTCTATTTTTAAAAAAACTGTGGTGATGCTTGTACAACATTGTGAGTGTACTTGCCACTGAATTACAAGCTTTAAAAAATAGTTAAAGGCCAGTCACGGTGGCTCACATCTAAAATGCCAGCACTTTGGGAAGCCAAGGCGAGAGAATTGTCTCAGCCCACGGGTTCAAGACCAGCCTGGGCAACTTGGCAAGACATCATCTCTACAATAAATCAAAAGATTAGCTGGGTGTGGTGGCACACTCCTATAGTTCCAGCTATTTGGAAGACTGAGGCAGAAGGATCGCCTGAGCCCAGCAGGTCAAGGCTACGATGGCCATGCGTGCCACTGCACTCCAACCTAGACAACAGAGGGAGACTCCGACAAAAAAAAATGGTTAAAATGGCAATTTCTATATTATTTTTACTACAATAAAAAAGTTTGGGATTTTTTGGGGTTTGGGGGGTTTTTTGTTTGTTTTGTTTTGTTTTGAGTTGGAGTCTTACTCTGTCACCCAGACTGGAGTGCAGTGGCACACTCACAGCCACCCCAGCATCAACCTGCTGGGCACCGGCAATCCTTCTGCGTCAGCCTTCCAAAAAGCTGGAACTACAGACACATGCTACCATGCCCGGCTAATTTTTTATTTTATATGTAGAGACGAGGTCTCGCCAAGTTGCCCGGGCTGGTCTCCAACCCACAGGTTCAGGCAATTCACTCACCTCGGCTTCCCAAAATGCTGGGATTATAGGCTGAGCCACCCAGCCCAACCTTAAAAAAATGTTTTCAAAAGAGTAAGACATAGGATCCAGGAGGCAGGACATCCAACAAGGAGACAAACAAAGGAGATTTCCAAAGTGACGGAAAAGGAAGGAGTATTATGCAGCCATAAAGAAGGACAAAATATAGGCTTTGAGTAAATTGGATGTATTTAGAGTCCATCATTCTCAGTGATCTATCACAGAAACAAATAACTGAATACCACATATTCTCACTAGTAAGTGGGTTCTGAACATTTATCACAATACCATGAGAGAGATCAGCAGTATTGGGACTGCCAGGGGAGGAAGAGGGACATGTAACATCCTTAAGGGTGCCTGAACCAGGGAAAGTGAGGACCAGTGGGAGGCCCAAACTTCACCTACACATAGACTACTCATATACCTAATCCTGACTTGCACCCCCACATCTTTATAATAACATAACGTTTTAAAAAAGAAAAAATAAAAAGAAGGGCCAAGTTGACACCCGGACAGCTGTCCAGGTGAGAACAAGAAGATGAAAACCTCCAGGATGGATAGGGAAAACACCCAAACAAACGGAAATTGATATATTAATGTATTAGGAGGATATCCTTAGATCTATCAGAGTTACATATACATAACTATATAGACTATATATATCGTTTCTCAAACCATTAAATGAGGCAATTATAAATTAACTTTAGGAAAAGCAGAAATATGTGTTTGAATGAGAGAGCTCTAAATATTCATGTTCCATAGAAGGAAAAAGCCACTTGGAAGTGTTTTATACTGAAAGATGGAAGGATGGTAGTATCAGCCTACTATTTAGACACAGGGAGATACATGCCAGAGGAAGCAGCTAAAAAAGGCGAGAAATGGGGCAAAGAACTGATCTTTTTAATTATCCACCTGCTAATCCTATTCAATTTTTAATTTTGTGCATTTACCACTTTCTAAAAATCTTTCTTTTTCCAAGCAGAAAATGGGCCCATCCAGCCTATGTATGAAGTCTGTTGGCCTGAGGGTCCTGCTCTCAGCCCATGTGGGTAACAGGTTTTTTTGCACTGACCCCCTGCCCACTATTCCCTTTGCCTGTGGATGAATCTGCAAGTGGAGATGGTTGTGGGAGCAGGGCTAAGGACGGGAAAAAAGAAGACTAAGGTCAGAAAAGTAGGCTGAGAAGTGTCAAGGTAGAGGGAATAGTCATGGAGGCGGGTTCCCATTGGTTCAGGCTTCTCCCTTCTCATCCCTGAGAACATGTCTTTGACCTTCATCCCCACACAACATCCAGCCAGGGAGGGTGGAAGTGAAAAGAAGGAAGAGAGGAAGACGGGGAAGAGTTGCATATCGGGAGTGGTCTCACTGCGTGAGTGGCCTTGGCTATTGCTTGCAGCAGTATGAGGGGAAAAGGCAGGTTCCAGCCCTGCTGCTAGCCACGTCCATTGGCACATTTTTTTTGAGACGGGGTCTCTGTTGTCTAGACTGGAGTGCAGTAGCACAATCATGGCTCACTGTAGCCTCAACCTTCTGGGCTCAAGCAATCCTCCTGCCTCAGTCTCTCAAGTAGCTGGGACTGCAAGCACATGCCACCACTCTCAGCCAATTTTTGTTTTGTTTTGTCGAGATGAAGTCTCACTGAAAGTGTCCATGAAAGTGCTAAACACAGAGGCTTGTGGCCTCCATCGGGGAAGGGGTGGAGGACAGTATTGTGTAAGACAAGGTCTAGTTTTGTAGAGACAAGGCCTAAGCTGGTCTCAAACTCCAGGGCTCAAGCAATCCTCCTGCCTCAGCCTCCCAAAGTGCTGGGATTAGAAGGGCGAGACACTGTGCCCAGCCTGGCACAACTTTCTACAGTAATTCGGTAGATAGGTTCAAATGATCCCAGCACTCCCACTTACGGAAGCTTATCAGTGAGTTATACTAGCACAAGGCTATAGGCTATTAAGACAAAGATGTTCTCTGCAGTCTTGTTGGAAGTATTGCAAAACTGGTAACAGCCTAAACGTCCATCAGCAAAGGAACAGGGAGTAGAGTCGTGGTGTGACGCAGCTGTTGAACAAAAAAGTGGCTCTCTGTGTTGACATGGAAAGATACGTGAGAAAAAAAGTGAGCTGCTGAACAATATGTACAGTGTTTTTCATTTTTGGGGGGGGAGTGTCTGTGAATGTGTAGATTAGGACATAGACAAAAGTCCGGAAGAACTGTCACCCTTTATTTAGCAGGAGCAACCTCTGGAAATGAGATTGAAGACGGGCTGAAGGGAAGCTTTCACTTTTTATTTGCCATTCTTCTGTAAGTTGGAATTCTTTGATACAGTTTATGCAATCAATACCATTATGTGGGTTGTTTTAAAACCAGCCCTGCGAGTTCAGGGGAGGAGGAGCTTGATGAAGCAGCTGTTGCAGGAAAAGGGCAGGACCCTGGGCACTGCCGTGATTTGCTCTGTGCACTTAGGCTGGTCACCTCCCCTCCCTGGGCCAGGGCCAGACACATGCTGGTGCAGGTGGGGAGTGGCCATGCCAGGGTCCTCTGGAGCGCATTAGAGCTGCCAGTTTTTAACGCACTAGAATGACTGGAAGGTTGTCGACATTTTAATGAAAAGGCAATGGAGAAAGTAGTGTGAAATCAGACTCTGAGGGGCCCACTGAGGAGGGGTCACTGGGCAGAGCTTTGCTCACCTGTCCAGTGAGCCAGGCCCTGCCTCTGCCCTGGGCTGGGCAGCTTTTGGTCAACCATGAGAAGCCCTCCTTCCATACTCGCTGGGGTGAGCCTCTGATTTCCTGAGCCTCAGATTTCCGAAGGACAGAGTGGGATATGGGTTTCAACTCACTGTGATCCTCCTCCCAGTACAGTGCCAGGGTGATACCAGAGCAGGTAGGCTCTGGGTGACAGACTTTGACACAAAAGAGTGCCAGAGGCTGGCTCAGGAGAGAATATGCTGCTCTTTCCTGGAAGGGTCTGTGAAAGTCCTGAACTCAGAGACTGGTGGCCCCCATCAGGGAAGAGGTGAGGGGAGGGTTGTGTGAGACAGACCTTTCAATTGCCAGTTCCCCAGTTTCTAAGGGAAAGGGAAGAGGATTCAGCTGACGGAATCAGGGAAGGCTATGTGGAAGAGTGAGCATTTGAGCTGGACCATGAGGGGGTGAGACAGTTCTAGTATTGAAAGGGACCTCAGAGACCCTCCCCGGGCAAGACACACACCATCATACCAGTTCACATGCGGCTCAGGGAGCTGAGGTCCCTTGTCCAAGGTCACATAACTTAAGTTGTACAGTAGACTTCAACAGTTCAGAGGGTCCCCAGGGCAGGGCCCATCCAGGAGCCAGTGGGTGCTGCCAGCTTAGTAATTCAGGTCTAGTGGTTAATTAATAACCAGAAGGCCCTGAAGCTAGATCTCAGCCACCAGGGCTGGGAGGTTGAACTCGAGCCAGTTTGGGAGCCTGGGCGAGTGGGTGACAGGTCGCTCCTGACTGGGAAGGTTGCTCAGCAATCAGGACTGGGTTTCAGGTTGGAAGGACCATGCAAAGCGAGAAGAAGGCAGAGCAGTGCTCAGAGCTGCTTCCCTGGACCTGAGCTAGAACCCAGAGTTTTCAGGTGAGAGGCTTACCTGTGAGCAACACCTGCCTGCTGCCAGATTGACTAGCTACCTACATCCTTCCAGCCCATTTACTTTATTTCCTTCCTAACTCCCTTCCTTTTTTCCCTGCTGACTTCTTTCCCTCTCCTTCTCCTTTCTTTGTTTCTTTCCTTCCCTCCCAACTAACTTTCTACTTTCTCGGCAGCCTGATTTTCTTCTTATCTAACCAACTTACTTCCTCATTTCTTTCCCACTGACTTCATTCCTTCCTTGTCCAACTTTCTTCTTATTGAAATTCCAGGTCATGTGGTGTCTGACAGCCTGGGTTCAAATCCTAGTTATGTCATGTAGCTCCATGTCTTTCTCACATCACCTCCCCTTTCCATGCCTGTTTTCTCCTCTTTAAAACAGGAAGGATGATAGTTCCTAGCCTATGGGGTTGTGGGAACAAAGCAAATCAATCTGGCACTTGAAATGGGCAGGCATGTAAATGAGTAAGTTGTGGTGGAGTGAAAACAGGTGCAGTTACAGAAGAGGGTTCGTGAATCGGGAGGTGGTCTGGCTTCTGGGAAAGACAAATGAGAACGGATGAAAAGGGTTAGCCAAACAGACCAAATTGGTTGGGGAATGTTCCGAGGAGAGAGAACCGTGTGACACTGCCACCACTCCATTCAACTGGTCCGGGGAGATATAAGCAGGCCCACATGGTGATGGGCCGGAGGGATGCAAGTCCAGACTGCAACAAGTTAGGGAGGGACAGGCTTGAGGGTTCATGGAGGGGCTTGGGTGACCCCCTGGGAGTTCACAGATACATTTGTAGGTCAGAAGAGTTAGGAGAAGATACTGATGCCTAGCCTCTGGCCAGAAGATCAGAACATAGTGGTCAGTGGTACAAGAGAAAAGAAAGCCTTCAGAACTGAGAGCTATGCAGGTGTGGGGGGTCACAGTTGAGGTGATGAGGGAGGGTGATGGTGAGTCATGGGCATGCCAAAGTCTTGAAGGCTGGGCATGGTGGCTCACAGCTATAATCCCAGCACTTTGGGAGGCTGAGGCGAGAGAATTGCCTGAGCCCAGGGGTTTGAGACCAGCCAGGGCAACTTGAAGAGACCTTGTCTCTACAATAAATTAAGAAAAATTAGCCAGACCTGGTGGTAAGCACCTGCAGTTCCAGCTACTTGGAAGGATCGCCTGAGCCCAACAGGTTGAGACTGCGGTGGCCGTGAGCATGCCACTGCACTCCAGCCTGGGTGACAGTGAGACTCCAACACAAAAAAACCCCAAAAAAGACAAATCTTTTTTTTCCTTTTACCAAATTGGTACCCCTAGTACACCTACCATTTTGAAATTTGCTTTTTTGCCTGACGTTGTATCACATGTATGCTTCTGTTTTGATTTCTATAGGTTTATATATAGTTTTTTGGTTGTGCAACTTTCCATTTTATATATGTACCAATTCATATCTTGATTCTTAGTCCAATATGTACTGAGCACCTACTACATTCCAGTCCCTGTGCTAGGTGCTGGGGATTCAATAGCAAAGAAGAAAAGTCTTTGTCCTGATGGAGCTGATGTTCTAGTTTGAGACAGAAAACAAATAGTGTCATAATAAAGTGTCAGAGAGATAAGTGCTGCAAAGTAAAGTATAAAGCAGAAAAAGTACAGAGAATGAGCAGGACCAGTATGTAGAGTGACTAACCATCCTGGTTTGCCCAGGACTATACCAGTTTTAGCACTGAAACCCTTTAAATCCGGACAAACAGGGATGACCTGTCACCTGTAATCAGTGTAGATCTCTCCAAGAGGTGACGTCTAAGCAGAGACCTCTGTGATGTCAGTGAAAAATAGCCATGCGCATGTCTGGGAGAAGAGCATTCTAGGCACAGGGAAAAGTAAGTGCAAGGGTCCAGAGGCCAGAGGGTACTTTGTATGTTGAGGACAGCAAGAGAAAGCCAGAAAGGCTAGGCAATAGAGGCTGAGGTGGAAATGGAGACAGGAGCCAGGTCATGTGGAATCTCATAGACTGTGGTAGAGACTTTGGGTTTTAATTCTAGGTGTGAAGGGAAGCCACTGGAGTTTGTCTTTTTATTTTTATTTATTTTTTTTTTTAGACAGGGTCTTGTTCTGTCTCCCAACCTGGAGAGCAGTGGCACAATCACGGCTCACTGAAGCCTCTACCTCCCAGGTTCAGGCGATCCTCCCACCTCAGCCTCTTGAGTAGCTGGGACTGCAGGCATGTGCCACCATACCTGGCAATTTTTAAAATTTTTTGTAGAGACAAGGTCTAGCTATGTTACCCAGGCTGGCCTCAAACTCCTGGACTGAAGCAATCCTCCCACCTTGGCCTCCCAGAGGGCCAGGAGTACAGGCGTGAGCCTCTGCGCTCAGCCTCACTGGAGTTTTTGAGTAACGAAGGCACATGATGTGATTTCCAATTTTAAAAATTCACCTTTTCTGTGGAGAAAGACTGTAGTGGGTAAATATAGAAGCAGAGAGTCAGTGGAGCAGCTATTACAATAATCCATGTAGGCAGGGTGGTTGCAACCATGGTGGTGAGCAACAGTGGTTTCTGGATCTGTTTTGAATGAGATTTTATGATGGAGTGGAGGTGGGGTGAGGGCACAAGGTTTCTAGAATGAATTTCAAGTTGCTGACTTGAGGTCTGAGTAGACAATAGTGCCATTACTGTGACAGAACACTATGGGAAGAGCAGACTGGGGCAGAGCAGAAGGAACGTGAGTCAAGACGTTGCTTTGGACAATGTTAAGATCTCAAGGCCTCTAGACATCAAACTGGTGAATTGTCAAGGAAGCAGTTACATATAATCAAGTCCAGCGTTCAGGAGAGAATCAGAGCTAGAGAGATAAATCTAGGAACTGTAGTGTATAGTTGGTTAAGCCATTAAACTGGTGGCGTTCAACCAAGAAACAAGTGTAGATCGAGGTCCAAGGGCTGAGCCCTGGGACAGGCCTGTGTTTATGGATAATAAAAGGAGAATCCAGCACAAGAGATGGAAAGGGGCTGCAATGGCTCACGCATGTAATCCCAGCAGTTTGGGAGGTAAGACGGGAGAATTGCTTGAGACCAGGAGTTCGAGACCAGCCTGGGCAACACAGTGAGATCTAGTTTCCATTTTTTAGACAAACGAATAAATAAAAGAGATGGAGAAAGAGCAATCAGTGAGCTAGAAGGAAAGCTAGGAGCTCCAGAAGTCAAGTGATAATGTGAGTCCACCAAGTCCTTCAGAGAAATCAAATAAGATGAGGATGAAGAATTCCCATGGGCTTTGGCGCAGGAGGAACATCGACCCACTGTTTCAGAGGAGTGTTGGGATGAAAGTCTTTTGGGAATGGGCTTAAAAGAGAAAAGAAAAAGGAGTGGGAACAATGAGGCAACTCTTGGGGAGTTTAACTGAAAAAGGGAACAAGGAAACGGGACAGTACCTGGACACAGTGTAAGGTCAGAAGGAGTTAGCTGGGTGTGGTGGCATGTGCCTGTAGTCCCAGCTACTCAGGAGGCTGAGATGGGAGGATCACTTAAGCCTAAGAGTTTGAGGCTGCAGTAAGCTTTGATGGCACCACTGTACTCCAGGCTGGGCGACAGAGTGAGACCCCCCATCTCTAAAAGAAAAAAAATACACAAACAAAAAGAGAGGGAGCTATTACAGCTGACAGGCATTCTGAAGTGCCCTGTGTGGAACATTTAGGTTATTATGGTCACAATTATTTTTCTGTTATAAATAGTGCTGCTGAATGAAGGCCCCATCAGGGTCTTGTTTTTGAAAAGAAATGCCCCTGTTCTAGACACATGTTTTGTCAACATGGTATCTTGCAGTTCATGTGTTGGTTCAACATTTCTATTCTGTTGAAAGATGGAAGGCTCTGATTTTGTTCACTCGGGTTTCCTTTGGCCAACACCGTCAGATTCCCTGCATTTCAGAGCCCGCAGGGAACTCCTGAGGCTACTGGGCTCAGTTCCCTTCCTGACCAATTTCCTGAACCCTAACCCCATGTGTCCCTCCCCTGTAGTGTACCGTAGCCATACAAAAAGTTCCAGAATGACAGGGGCTTTGTTGGGCCCATCAACTCCTTCATTCCCCAGAATACCTGCCTCATGGGCTTCTAGGGAAGGGACCCTGTGAGTACCTAATGACTGTACCAGACAGCAAGGACTCCATGAGCCAGGGTGCCCTCTGGGACCCTGTTTCGCACACAGCAGGACAGCTGTGGGCCAACCAGGCCTGTTCTGGGGACTGGGCCAGATTGAGGGGCCAGCTGGGAAAGGCCCAAAAGCCCAAGTGTTCAGCAGTCAAAGACGAAGGCCAGCTGGCTTGGGGGTTCCTCTGGAGCACCTGCAGGTTCCTGAGAGGTGGAGGGCTCCTGGGAAGTGGAGGGCTCTCAGCTGCTGCAGCCGAGATCTCTGAGACCTCTTCCTCAGTCCCAGATGGTCTACATGGGGCCTGGATAGGCACCCAGCAGTCATATAGTCTTACAGACAGGGCCCCTACACACAGACACACACACACACACACACACACACACACACACACACACACACACATACACACACACCACATCTACTGATCTACACTGACATGAACACAGACACACATTGATATATCTATACACATACGTGTAGCTAGACTGCCACACACACATTTTCATGGACACTCATACTCCTCTGAAGAGACACGTAGACACCCACATTCAGACTCACACTCACACATAACATAAGCACACTGACACAAACACATTAACACACTGACATATACCACTCAGAGGCACACTGAAACACGTGCGTATACATACCACACACTGAGAAATGAAATGATGCACACAGTCACAGATGGCCAGATATACACTGACGTAAATATACAAATGTGGTCACACTGACACATGCATGCAGCCATCCACACACAGTCACACTGACAAGATACCTGAAACACAGAGCCGCAGGGACACATCAGACAGAGACACACTGAAGCACCTCTGGGCACAAAACACTTCCACATGGCGCACACACACCCTGACCCACACAGTTGCACACATTCTAACAAGCCCCGGGTGTCTCCAGGGCTCTCCTGGGGCTACTACCCAGCCCCCTCACACCCACCACCCTAGAGGGAGATAATGTCCTCAAGGGCATTCGTCTTCAAGTCTCCAGTCCCATCTTAAGCTCTGCTGGGTCTCACGTGACATCAACCAGCCCCCTCGCTGCTGCCTGCTGGGAGCTGTGAGCTCTGTGCTGGAACCAGGCCCGCACCAGGCACAGACACTTCGGCCCTTGTTGGGAGAACAGAGAGAGGCTCTCTTGTGGCAGCCCGTTCTCGGCTCCATCTGCTGGTTCTCCCAGAGGCCTCTCCTCAGACTGTGTAGGTATGTGGGGCTAGGGAGGTCAGGGCCTGGCAGAGGGCCATCGGGATCAGCTCAGGAGAGGGTGTGGCAGTGCTGTGGGTTGTCTACGGGAAACAGACCAATGGCACTGGCTGGATCCAGGCTGCACTCCCTATCTGACAGTCCTGCAGCTTGCTCTCTTAGGGCTTGGTAGGGCTGGGCCTCTCAGAGCAGCCTGGGATGGGGGCTCCCTTCCTTTCCCCTTCACTTTTTCAGTTCCCAAAAAGGCCAGTGGGTGGTGCCTGCAGGAACCCTGGTAAAGATGGGCAGTCTCTACTCATAGAGGCGGGGTGACAGCCCAGGCCCCATAGTGAGCCAAGGCTGTGGTCTTGGGATGCCCAGCAGCTCTTGTGAGCAACTGGGCTATCAGGTGAGATCTCTGCTCTTGGCTTTGACCTTCCAGACAAGGATAGGCTGTGGGGCCCCAAGCAATCTGAGCCTGGGCCTGGGCACCCTGGCTTTCTCCATCTGCAGGGTGGGGGCAGGGAAGACACTGTGTTCCTGGCTGCATAGACCAGTTGATCACACCCTCTGTTGTTTGATCTCATACAGACACTGGCCAGTTTGGGATCTCCCCGTAGCTTTGGCCCAAGACCTCCAAGGCGGCTGCCATGCCTGAGGCATTGGTCAGAAGTCCTTGTGGCAAGGAGATATTAGTCAGCTCAGAGCCCGCTGGGACTGTCCACAGAAATTCAGCATGCCTTTATGGGAGTCTGGGGAGCCCAGCCTTCCTCTCACAAACTGTGTGGCCCTAGGAAAGTCCTTTTCTAGGCCTTAGGATCCCCCTTTGAAATACGGGGAAGGGTTCAGACTTTATAGCCTGCAAGGATCCTTTCAGCCCTGGCCAACCTGGACTTCTGGAGCAGCCCTGACTTGCAGGGGTCTTGCTGCCCTAGCTGCCCCCAACCCTTGAAATGACTGAACCTCAGACAACCCTGACCATTCCCCTCTCCCCCTTCTGAGATGTTTGATCAGAAAAGCTGCATCCAGGGGATATCATTTTTTGTCCCATTCATGAGGGGTTGCTGGTATCTGGGGTAGGAGACACTTAGGCAGGAGCAGGTGCACATGTTAGGGAGGATGGAGAAGGCAGTGGTCCCTGAAGCCCTGGATGGGTGAAGTTAACCACTCAACACCCAATAATCCCATGCCTGCTCCTCCCAGTAGCCCAAGAGCCTGTCTGATCTCTGCTACAGAATGGACTCGAGCCCCGTCGGGATACCCAGTCCACAGGTGAGTGGTTCTTGGTCCTCCACCCATCACCAGGGGACTCAGTTCCTCCCAAGACTGAGGAAATATGTAGAGACACCAGCCAGCACCGTAGACTGTCCCAGACCAGGGCTGGAGGCCAACAAGGATCACTGTGGGCACAGAGAAGAGGGCTCCTTGCAGGGTAAACAGAAGAGATCTAAACAAAAGCTTCGAGAAGTAGATGGGGTGGAAAGCCATGGGCTTGGTTGTGAGGACACCTGGGTTCTAACCCACCCTGGTTACCTGTGAGACCTTGGACAACTCCTCCCTGGGCTTCCCTTTCCTCACCTGTGCAACTGGCACAACAGCCAGCAGCCTCGCAAGGCTGCTGTGAGAAGATGCTAAGATAGTGGATAGGGGAGGAGGTGGGTGGGTGGAAATAAAAAAGGAAAGGAAAAAGGGAGGAAGGGAGGGAGGCAGGAAGCCTACCAGAGTTGTTGGAGAAGAGATTGGGGCTGGGGCCAAGGGAAAGGGAGGGAACCAAGGAGCAGGGACCTGCTGATTTTAATCACTTATTTCTTTAAATGTCTTTAGCTCTCCAGAGCCAATGGGAACATCAACCTGGGGCCTTCAGCCAACCCAAAGTGAGTTCTGGTCCCTCAGGCAACTTTCCAGCCTGGCTTTCCTCATACCTGACTCCCCTCATACCTGGCTCCCCTTGTCTTGGGAATAAAATCCAAGTTCTCTGGTCTAGCGTTCAAGACCCTCTGCTCTCTGGGCCCAGAACTCTCCCTAGCTTTACCTTCCACTAATTCCCCAGCCTCTGTCCATGCTGAGCCCTGCAATGCCCCCCAAATGTCAGCATTGTTAGCAACTGCCCACCCTTCGAGGACTTGTCAGGGCCTTGCGGTCAGATCCTGCCTTTCGTGCAGGCCTTCTATGCAGAGTGTCTGGTTTTGTCTTCACCTGGCCTGTTGTTAACTTGAATGTGTGCTCCCCAGGGGCAGGGGTGAGTCTCACAAGCTAGGAAAATATGGGGTTCTTCAGGGCATGAACATGGGGAGGAGTTGTGGCTCCCTGCATTTCCCAGCTTAAAGTTAAAAAGAAGCCCAGGTTTGTTCTCAGGTTTCCAGAGTTTGCAAATGCTGATCCGTGTTTTTCCCTCTCCCCCAGTGCCCGGCCCACAGACTTTGACTTCCTTAAAG
>CAUYQG010240635.1:0-25052 GCA_963574415.1 Tarsius wallacei | reverse complement strand
AGTTGGTAATTCTTAGTATTTTTTTTTTAACCTATAAAGGTAAATATATTATTTAATAATCGACTTTTTGACAAAAAAATTAAAAATTTTTTTTTATCCGGTCAACATTCCGTTAATGATTTTTTTTTTTTTTTTTTTTTTTTTTGTCTTTAGAGAAAAGATATCACATCAATCACTATGTTGCCTCAGGCTGGACTTGAACTCTTGGTCTCAAGTGGTCCTCCCACTGTAGCCTCCCAAGTAGCTGGGACTATAGGCATGTCCCATCAAGCCTGGTTTAGGCTGGATATTATTATTACCATTTTAGAGAGGAAACAGAGGTGAGAAGGGTTAGGAACTTTGCCCTAGGAGACGGATTACAACAAACTGCTCTCCATTCCAAGCCTTTAACACAGTTCTTCTGGTCCAGTTATCTAACCAGAGGTCTTCGTTAAAATGCTTCCTGAGCCTGCTTTTATAAAAGCGCCTTTATGTAGTTTAGTCAACTTCCAGGGACTTCAATGGGCAGATCTCTTAACGAATCCCTTTGAAGTTTCCAACACCTTTCAGATATATTTCAGTGACACCATGGGTTGCTTTTTAACCTGTTGAAACAAAGTACCCTATCTTTGATGTTAGGCTCTGAATCCTAACCCGGACTTCTACCTGGGGCAGTACATTTAGGGCAGTGAACTGCTACTTGAAAAGAGAATCACTTGTGTGGTGTCCCCATTATCACCCTTCCCCCTGTTTGAACCCACTTGGTTTCTTCTTCTGATGTTTATAACATCACGGGGGAGCTTTAAGATACTCAAAGTCAAAATCAAATAAAGAAAGAATATAGGGGTCAAAACAACAATAAAACAGACATCAGGATCGCTCCTCTTCCACCTTATGTCAGCCAGCGACCAGGCGCTGAAATTACCCCACTCCCCCTCATACTTAGACCAAATGAGAAAGGGCTTGAAGCCTGGTGCATCCCATCAAGCCTTCATTGACACCATTGACTTTGCCATCCGCCCCTCCCCCATGAAGCAGTCTCCAGTGTAATCCAGGCCTGTCCCTAAGACCTTCCCCTCCTCTTCCCACTCTCTGCCTCATTCCCATTGGTCCAAGATGTTTCCTCCTTCCACAGTGGGCTGGCCTGATAAGCCAATCCATGCCTATATACTAAAAGGCTTAGACTAGAATCTCCCTTCCTGGGGAATCCGATTGGGTTCCCTCCCACTGTGGGAGCTTTTCTGTCCTCTTTATAAATCCTGCTTTAAAAAAGAAAAAAAGAAAAAAAAGTATCTCCCTTCCCCTTACAAATAAAGCACACATAGTTCCTTCAATACTAAAAAAGTCCAAAACTAAAAAGAAAAATTACGTAAGCTATCCCCCACCTTATTTTTTTAACTAATTTATTATGAACATTTTTCCACATCAATCCATTTTCTGTAGCATCCTTTTCAGTCTTGCCACTGTTGGGCATTTAGGCTCTCTCTAGTTGTTTAACATAATGGACATCTCATACCTAAATTTGTACACACAAAGCATGATTTCCATGTTACAAGGAATGCAGCCTGATGAATAGGGCGGAGGCCCCTGGAAAGTCCATTGTGTAACTTCATCTTCTGTGCCTGCCTGAGGTGACCTTCCTTCTGATAGTTTATGCTGTCCTTGGCTTGCATCACAGTTGGGGATAGACTCAGGGAAGGGGTCGGGGAGCTGATAAACCTTGGCATTTGTGCCTAAAAAAATGGCTTGTATTGTAAATGCCTCTTTTTAAAAAACCCGTTTCAATAAAGCTGGTGAAATTTAGCTAAAATATTCGTGGCCGATTCACGAATCTCCTACAATTCTGTCTAGGAGATCAGAAAGGCAGGTGAGTTTGTACAGGATATTCGTGGGCCAGCAGCTGATCTGAGCCTTGGATTGGTCGCTTTTTCTTCTTTTGTTTCTGTAGCCCTTCAGTTACAGAAGGCTAAGAGAGGCCGGAATTGTCCTTCCCTTCCAACATTATGTTGGATTACAGGCATCACGATGATGATAATAATGATGTTGGCAACTTCAGTTATATGTTGCTTAACGACAGGGAAACGTTCTGAGAAACATGCCATTAAACAATTGTGCCATTGCAAACATCATAGAATGTACTTACACAGGTCGGACGCAGTGGCTCACACCTATAATCCCAGCACTTTGGGAGGCCGAGGTGAGAGGATTGTCTGAGCCCACAGGTTCGAGAACTGCTTGGGCAACTTGGCGAAGATCTCATCTCTACAATAAATCAAAAAATTAGCCGGCAAGGTGGCTCCTGCCTGTACTTCAAGCTATTTGGAAGGCTGACGCAGAAGGATCACCTGAGCCCAGTAGGTCGAGGTTGCGGTGGCTGTGAGCATATCACTGCACTCCAGCCTTGGCAACAGAGTGAGACTCCAACTAAAAAAAAAAAAAAAATGGAATGTACTTACACAAACCTAGGTGGTATAGCCTACTACATAACTAGGCTCTATGAAAAATATATATATATTTTTTTTTTTTGAGTCTCACTCCGTCGCCCAGACTGGAGTGCAGTGGCTACTCCCGGCCACCGCAGCCTTGACCTGCTGGGCTCTGGCAATCCTTCCACCTCAGCCTTCCAAGTAGCTGGAACTACAGGCGCGTGCTACCACACCCAGCTAATTTTTTGATTTATTGTAGAGATGAGGTCTCACCAAGTTGCCCAGGCGGGTCTCGAACTCGCGGGCTCAGGCAATCTACTCGCCTCAGTCTCCCAAAGGCACGGGATTACAGGCTGAGCCACCGAGCCCAGCTAGAAAATATTTTTTACAATGTGTGTTGTAAGCTACATGTTACTACAAAAAGGTCAGGAAGTTAGAAAACTAAAAAGTGTATAACATATAAGAGTTATAGTAAGCTGTTAATTTATTATTGAAAAAAGAAAAATATTTTAAAAATACATTTAGGCTGGGCTCGGTGGTTCAGCCTGCAATCCCAGCACTTTGGGAAGCTAAGGCAAGTGGATTGACTGAGACCACAGGTTTGAGACCAGCCTGGGCAATTTGGCGAGGCCTTGTCTCCACAATAAATAAAAAATTAGCTGGGCATGGTAGCACACACCTGTAGTTCTGGCTACTTGGAAGGCTGAGGTGGAAGGATCTCCGGAGCCCAGCAGGTTGACACTAGGGTGGCTGTGAGCATGCCACTGCACTCTAGCCTGGGCAACAGAGTCAGACTCTATCTAACTCAAAAAAAAATTACATTTAATATAACCAAAGTGTACAGTGTTTTTAAAAGTCTACAGTAGCATATAGTAATGTCCTAGGCCTTCACATTCACTCACCACTCACTGACTCAAGCTCCATTCATGGACCTGTAATCCCAGCACTTTGGGAGGGAGAGACAAGAGGATTTCCTGAGCCCACGGGTATGAGACCAGCCTGGGCAACATAGTGAGAACTTGTCTCTACAATAAATCAGAAAATTAGCCAGGTATGGTGGCACATGCCTGTAGTTCCAACTATTTGGAAGGCTGAGGAGGAAGGATCGCCTGAGCCCAGCAGGTAGAGGCTGTGGTGGCCATGAATGGGCCACTGCACTCCAGCCTGGGAGATAGAGTGAGATTTCTAATCAAAAACAAAATAAAATAAAATAAAACAAGTATAAGTTGTACACTCTAAAATAACAGTAAAAAATATAGCATAGTAAAATACATAAATCAGTAACATTGTTTATTATCATCATCAGGTATTATCAAGTTGCATGTGCTATACTTTATATAACTGGCAATTCAGTAGGTTTGTTTTCACTGGCATCACCACAAACACATGAGCAATGTGCTACACTACAATGTCACTAGGCGATAAGAATTTTTCAGCTCCATTATGATTTGATGGGACCACCATCGTGAATGTGATCCATTGTTGACCGAAACACCGTTGTGCAATGCATGACTGTATTCAATGAGTAAGCACTGACTCTGGTTAAAGCATTTGTTCTGCTGGCAAAATTTTTGAGTCAAGAAATAATGCTACAGAGCAGAGGAACAGGATCATTGGAACTAAAGTTTTCTTTTCTTTTTCTTTCTTTTTTTTTTTTTTGAGTTGTAGTCTCACTCTGTTGCCCAGGCTGGAGCACAGTGGCACATTCACATGACCACTGCAGCCTCAACCTGCTGGGCTCAGGCGATCCTTCTGCCTCAGCCTTCCAAGTAGCTGGAACTACAGGCATGCACCACCACGCCTGGCTAATTTTTTTATTTATTGTAGAGACGAGGTCTTGCCAAATTGCCCGGGCTGATCTCGAACCCGAATCCACGGGCTCAGGCAATCCACTCGCCTCTGCCTCCCAAAGTGCTGGGATTACAGGCTGAGCCACGGAGCCCCAGCTGGAACTGAAGTTTTCTAATCCCAGAGGAAGTCTGGGGACTCAGTGGTCTCTTTGTCTCCCTGCCATGTGATTCAACTCTGTGTCCATCCTACCGTTCCTGTTTCCATGAAGGGCAGACTTAACAGATCTTCAACAATTAAAAAGCAGACACTTGAGGATTAAACTGGAATTGAGGCAAAGGTTCATAAATCTCTTTTTAGCCACAAGGAGGCTAAAGTCTTTGCCTCCAGAATCCTGGGAACAGGGACTGATGCACTATCCATCACCTTGATGTATTCAACATTCAGTTACAGAGAGAAGCTCAATTTTAATAGAATACCAGGGAAAGAGCCTAGTAGACTATCAGGTATTGATTTAAGGTATCACAGAAAGTATGTATATTCTGTGTCAGAAAGATGGAGGAGGTTTTCTTGTGACCAGAATTAGAGGTCTTCCCAGTAAAAGACACCTGAAGGACAACTGTATACGACACCAGAGGCAATTGCTAGACTCTCGGCTATTCCGACCACATCCTCGTCCATCTTTGATCGTGGTCCTCTCATGATTCCAACTTTGGACTCTACTGTAAAATGTGAGTTGCTTTTATTCAAAGTCCCCTTTCGTTTAGTGAGGCAGGAACAAAGATTTGGGGAGATTATAATGGTTCCCATATGGTGTGATTTTAGGGACACCAGAAAGACTTTACTTTGTCTCCCATCGGGTATGCCCATTGCTTCATTAAAGAACTTTTTTCCCTTTGAGACTTAAGGTCTTGCTGACTTCCAAAGTCCCCAGTTATAATGGAGTCACGCAATCAACTAACATTTGCAGAAGGCGTTCATTTAAATATAATGTTCATTTTATCTTATATTTTTAAAAGTTGGCTGGGCTCTGGCTCACGCCTGAAATTCCAGCACTTTGGGAGGCCAAGGCAGGAGGATTGTTTGAGTCCAGGAGTTCAAGACCAGCCTGGGCAACGTAGCGAGACCACGTCTCTACAAAAAAATTAGCCAGGCGTGATAGCATGCACCTGTAGTCCCAGCTATTCAGGAGGCTGAGACTGGAGGATCACTTGAGCCCAGGAGTTTGAGGCTGTGGTAAGCTGGGAGCATGCCACTGCACTCCAGCCTGGGCAACAGAGTAAGATCCTGGCTCCAAAAAAAAAAAAGTCAAACTTTTCACAGTGAAATATTACCTATAACCTGAACGTACACAAGGCAGAGAAACTCAAGTGGAAGAAGCGTAGAGGGCTGAGGTTCGCCTACTTGGGTTTCTCTTCGATCTGAGGAAATGCAGAAAAACAATAGTCAATTTTATATTTTTAAAATAAAATTTGAGGCGAGGCACAGTGGATCAGCCTGTAATCCCAGCACTTTGGGAGGCCGAGGAGAGAGGATTGCCTGAGCCCACAGGTTCAAGACCAGCCTGGGCAACTTGATGAGACCTTGTCTCTACAATCAATCCAAAAATTAGCTGGGCGTGGTGGCGTGCATCTGTAGGTCCAGCTACTTGGAAGGCTGAGGAGGAAGGATCACCGGAGCCCAGCAGGTAGAGGCTGCGGTGGCCGTGAGCATTCCGCTGTACTCTAGCCTGGGTGACAGAGTAAGACTTCAACTAAAAAATAAAACAAAATAAAATTTATATTAAACATTTGCAGGACCCCTGAAACAACCCAACAGGAACTTAGGGTTCTTCAACATACAGTTTAGATCATTAAAAACACGTCAACTAGAAATGATTTGCCTCTAAATATAATGAAGTAGAAAGGACATAGGTCCTTCACCACCTAGGAAGTATTCCCACAAAACAACAGCAACAAATGAATCTAGTCAAACCTCTAGTTTTAAGGTATCTATTTACAGGATAGAAAAACAAATTACACCACGAGTAATTTACCATGAATAGACAGTCAGCCAAATGCAGAATGAGGGAAAGTCTATAGGACAAATGACCTGGTTTGTTCAGCAAATAAATAGTGTAAAAGAAGCAAGGGAGCAGGGGAACTATTAGATTTTAAAAGACAACAATAGCACAAAGACAAATAACCCAATTTTAAAGCAAGAAAAAGATCTGAATAGACATTTCTCCAAAGAAGACATACAAATGACCAAGAAGAACGTGAGAAGATGCTCGCCGGGTGTGGTGGCTCAAGCCTGTAATCTCAGCACTGTGGGAGGCAGAGGCAAGAGGATTGCCTGAACCCAGGGGTTCAAGACCAGCCTGGGCAACTTGGTGAGACCTTGTCTCTACAATATACCAAAAAATTAGCCAAGCATGGTAGCATGCACCTGTAATTCCGGCTATTTGGAAGACTGAGTGAGGCAAAAGCATCGCCTGAGCCCTGCAGGTTGACACTAGGGTGGCCGTGAACATGTATGTCACTGCACTCCACCCTGGGCGACAGAATGAGACTCTGACACACACAAAAAAAAGAAAGAGAGAAAAGAAAAGATGCTCAACATAATTAGTCATTAGGGAAATGCAAATCAAAACCACAATGAGATACCACTTCACACCCACTATTATGTCTATACTCAAAAATGCAGACAATAACAAGTGCTGACAAGGAGGTGGAAGAATTGGAACCCTCATACAGTACTGGTGAGAATGGAAAATGGTGTTGCCACTGTGGAAACCAGATTGGTGGCCCCTTAAAAAGTTAAATAGAATTGTCATATGACCCAATAATTCCACTTCTGAGTATATAACCAAAAGAATCGAAAACTGCTACTCAGACAAATACATGTATAGGCATGTTCACAGCGACACAATTCACAAGAGCCAAAAGGTGGAAATAGCCCAAGTGTCCATCAACAAATGAGTGGATAAACAAATTGAGGTACACAATGGAATATTATTGAGCTGTAAAAAGGAATGATGTTCTAATCCATGCTGCAACGTGGTGAACCTCAAAAACATGCTAAGGGAAAAAAGCCAGACACAAAAAGCCACATATTGTATTATTCTGTTTTATGAAATTTTCAGAATATGTAAATCCATAGAGACAGAAGGCAGATTGACAGTTGCCAGGAGCTGGTGGGAGGGGGGAATGAAGAGCAGCTGCTTAATGAATAGGGTTTTGGGTTCCCTTTTGGTGTGATGAAAATGTTTTGGAAATGGATAGAAGTGGTGTTTGCATAATTTTGCAACTGCACTGAATGCCATCGAATTGTTCACTTTAAAATGGCTGATTTCAGGCTGGGCTCAGTGTCTCAACCCATAATCCCAGCACTTTGGGAGGTCAAGGCGAGTGGATTGCCTGAGCCCACAGGTTCAAGACCAGCCTGGGCAACTTGGCAAGATCTCCTCTCTGTGATAAATCAAAAAAAATTAGCAGGGCATGGTAGCGTGCGCCTGTAGTTTCGGCTACTTGCAAGGCTGAGGTGGAAGGGTCACCTGAGCCCAGAAGGTAGACACTGGGGTGGCTGTGAGCATGCCACTGCACTCCAGCCTGGGCGACAGTGTGAGACTCCAACTCAAAAAAAAAAAAAAAAAGGCTGATTTCAGCCGGGTGTGGTGGCTCACGCCTATAGTCCCAGCACTTTGGGAGGCAAAGGTGAACGGATTGCCTGAGCCCAGGGGTTCGAGACCAACCAAGCATAGTGGCGCGTGCCTGTGGTTCCAGCTACTTGGAAGGCTGAGGTGGGAGGATCGCCTGAGCCCATTGAGGCTGTGGTGGCTATGAGTGTGCCATTGCACTCCAGCCTGGGAAGCAGAGTAAGACTCCAACTCAAAATAAATAAATACATAAATAAAATGGCTAATTTCATGTTATGTGACACTCACCTCAATCAAAATAAATAGATAGGTAGATGATAATTTTTTAAAAATACTTGAGAAATATACCAACCAAATGCAATGTATAAATCTCATTTTAATTCTTAGTCAACCAAAACAATTTTAAAAATACATCTTTGAGGCAACTGAGAAACTTGAAACTGAATTGTGTGTTAAGGAATTATTGTTAGTTTGTGAACTAATGGCATAAGAACTGTGTCTTTTTATTTATTTTTAATTTTGAATTGAAGTCTCATTCTATCACCGAGATTGGAGTGCAGTGGTATGATCATGGCTATCACAGCCTCGACCTGCTGGGCTCAGGTGATTCTTCTGCCCCAGCCTCCAAGTAGCTGGAGTTACAGGTGCACACCACCATGCTTGGCTAATTTAAAAAAAATTTTTTTTATTATAGAGACAAGGTCTCACCAAGTTGCCTAGGCCAGTTTTGAACCCACGGGCTTAGGCAATCCTCTCGCCTCTGCTTCCCAAAGTGCTGGGATTCCAAGCATGAGCCACCATCCCCTGCAGGATTGTGTTTTTAAAATTTTATTCTCAGGGATTCATTCTAAAATATCTATGGGTGAAATAATATGACATCTGGGATGTGCTTTAAAATACTAAAAAAAAAAAATTCAGAAGGGAAATAATTGAAACAAGATTAGCAAAATTTGGACATTGATGAGGCTAAGTTATAGGGACATGGACGTTCTTGTTACTTTTGTATACATCTGAAATGTTTCATAATGAAACACGCTTTAACCTTGTTTAGGAACCATAGATTTAGCTAATGCCACGTATAATCTTTCAAGATAGGTGCCTGGGAAGTTTTTGACAAATATGAGAAGAAAGAGAGATAGGGAGAAGGAAAAACAGGTAGAGAAGAAGAATGCTAACGGTGACTGAAACCATGACTTCACCAGGACTTACTTCTCCAGGACCTCTTCCTTCCAGAAGAAAGAGAAAACAGCACTTCCTCACTGCACACCTTGCCCCACTCTGACTGCTTTCAGGGGCTGCAGTCATAGGAGACCTGGACGAGGTATAGAGGACACTCAGTGTGTCCCTTCCCAGGGCAGAAGAAACAGCATTTTCAACCCGATTTCCACCAAATGTTTCATGGGTACCACGCACACATGAAATACTGTGGCTATCGGCAGCTCTAAGTTACATCACAGCCTGAAGCAATGTCTTGCCAATAGCTAGGGATGGCATCAAAATAGCCCTTACTAGACTTGGGATCCTGGAGACAGAGAGGGTCTGATACATCATGGCTCCTTCTTGATTCCATGAAGTCACAACAGACTTTAGTGGTGTTAATTGCACTGGTCGGGGCCCTAGACTCTTTTTCTGGCTCCGTCACCGACTAGACATGTGCATCTGTGCAAGCCTGTGCAAGCCAACTCTGATTACCCCGTTAGTAGAATGAGAGTTTGGATAATTTTTTTTATCCCTTCTGTCCCTACATTCACTCCATTCATTCATTCATTGCATGTGCATTTATTCTATAAATAACTTTAATACACCCACAGTTAGCAAAGCACTCTTAGGCTTCGTTAAACACATAGCCCTAGAAAGTCTTCTCTTAGCAGAACCCTCAAATGGTCTCTTAACTCCAAGGGTTGAGAGTTAATTACTCAAGACTTCTTCTCTAAATGGGAAAGGTGCAACAAATGCTTTTCTTAATCCCTAGTCATATGTGCCTCACGGTGTAGCTCTAATATTGAAGAAGGGAAATAGCCCTATTTTGCATTTACTGAAGGATAAGGAATTCTTCCTGGATTTGTTTCTTTTCTCTTTACTTAAAAAAAAAAATACTAGCTATACGTGGTGGCTCACGCCTGTAATCCCAGCACTTTGGGTGACAGAAGTGAGAGGATTGTGTGAGCCCACAGATTTGAGACCAGTCTGGGCAACATGGCAAGAAGTTGTCTCTACAATAAATAAATAACTAAATTAGCCGGGCATGGTGGCACACGCCTGCTGTTCCAGCTATTTGGAAGGCTGAGGTGGAAGGATCACCTGAGTCGAGCAGGTGCAGGCTGTGGTGACCATGAGCATGCCACTGCACTCCAACCTGGGCAATAGCATGAGACTCTGATTCAAAAAAAAAAGGAAAAAAAATGCTGGAATTTTGCCATATGGAAAAAAACCTCTGGTAGTACATTTCTGTATCCTTTCCCAGATATAACTTATAATGGTCACATAGTATGCCTTTGTATGCATACAGTATAATTGACTTAATGATTCTCTCCTTAGTTCATTTCTCCTACTATAAACATGTTGGGATGAACATCCTTGGACATACGTCTTTGCTTATTTGATCAAAAAATTCCTAGAAGTGAAATTTCTGGGTCAAAGGAAATGCACATTTAAAGTTTTTATAAGACTGCCAAAGTGCCCTCCAAAAAGACCAGAGCAATTTGTACTCCCACTAGCACTATATGAAAATGTCTGTCATGGCAACATGCATTTGTTTCTGTCTCTGCCCATTGATCCTTCCTGACATTTTACAGGACCTGTAATGCTGTGTTTGTAGTTCTGTACCCAAAAGGCAATCTACCCCACTATCCCTTTCAGGGTATTCAGAGACAGCAGCTTCCTTCCTTCCTCCTTTTTTTTTTTTGAGTCAACGTCTCACTCTGTTGTCCAGACTGAAGTGCAGTGGCATGCTCACAGCCATTCCAGCATCAATCTGCTGAGCTCAGGCGATCCTTCTGCCTCAGCCTTCCAAGTAGCCGGAACTACAAGCACGTGTCACCACACCCGGCTAATTTTTTTATTTATTGTAGAGATGAGGTTTCACCAAGTTGCCCAGGCTGGTCTTGAACCCCTGGGCTCCAGCAATCCCCTCACCTTGGTCTCCCAAAGTGCTAGGATTACAGGCTTGAGCCACAGCACCTGGCTCCTTCCTCCATTTCTGAGGGAACAGGGACCTGCCACTAGGAACCTCCTCGTCATCAGAACAACAGTTGGGAGGATGCAGGCAACCTCAGCTGTCCCTTCTCTTTCTCCTACTGCTGCAGAAAGCTGGCTTTCCATTTCAACACCATACTCTCAGCTTCAGGAGGTTGTCATTCAGAGTCTCTATTTAATCCCAAGCAATTAAAAGTTAATTCATCACTGCTCCTGTCTTGGCTATGTAAAATAAAGGCTTTCTGTGCCCCAATTCTGCAATTAACACTTGAGTGTTTTTAGTATAGTATAACTTTACTAAGCAGCTGTGAGTGGCAGGAGAGATTCTGTTTTACTTGAGTTCCTTTCTATTATGATTTCCTGCTAACTGCCTGACATATAGTTGGACAAACACAGAGAAAGCACCACACCATAGGTAACTCCATTTTTTATTCTTAAAAGATTCTATTGGATTAATAGGTGTTGGCAAGAACCTATCACATCGGTAGGGATTTTTTTTCCCCAGCAAATTAAGTACTTAACTGATTTATTCCTTTGGCCAATCTTCCCTCCCCCTCCCCCACCTTCATAACATAACAGTCTTGAGGTTATGAAAACATATGGAAAGAGGTTATGAGAACCAGTAAAGTTCAGAACATACTGTCTGCCAGCCTAAGCTGCCTGCGTGAATGTGTACAAATTCCTACTCCTGTTTTCTGAGCAGAGAACAGGCTGTTACATATTGCTCTCGGCTGCATCGTGAGATTGGCTCTTTCTTCGGGGTCCAGGTAGTGTTTCTAGCCAATGCCCTGATATGCGAAATGAGAGTGTTTTATTCCCTCTGAAGAGGACACGGCGTGAAAGGCAAGCTTTTTAGAAGGGTCACAGAGGGCTATGGATTTTCGCTGGTTGTAAATCAAGCTGTTGATAAAAAGCAATGAGCTTTCCGGGAAGGTGTGATTTGAAGGAGGCCTGACCCAGGACATAGTGAATATACAACACATTAAATAACAGGCGATGGTCACCTGGGCTGCAGCCGGGTGGCTCCAGTAATTTTTGAAAGTTGTATATTAAAGACTCCAGGGAGTAATATACAATTGCCATCTTGTGGAGAAATCGCTTCGTGTGCTGGGTCCGAGGGGCAACTGCTGGAATATGTGACCATCAGAGGACGCCCCTCCTCCTGCTTTGCTTTGAATTCACACCCTCTCCTCCCCAGAAAGGAACAGTTGGTTTAGGGCGATGTTACCCACGTTTTTTGAACACATGCCTTATTCAGATAAATACAAAAATCTCATATGTATACCCCCACAGAGATCCTAATGTCCCCTACACACACTCAACTTAGAAATCACTACCTTCCGCATACCCCCACCAGCCTAAGATTTTATCTAGCTTTATTTGCAATTGTTTTTATTACAAAAATGATAAAGGATTGTTTTATTTGTCAGGTGTCTTCAAGTATTGAAAACGGTGTTTCAAACTATATAGTTCTCCCCAGGTTGGATAATGGCCATCCTGGGGGATGAGGGAACACCATATTTCTAGTACTCACTAATCTAAACCCTTTTTTCCAAAGGCTCCATTGGTCATTTATGCTTAAATATGAATCTTTCATTCTGTTGGTTCTTAAGAGAGATGTGCAGGAAAAGCCTTATTTCTGATCAAAAGAAAGGCTTCTGATGAGGGGAAATGTACATTCAAAGGGGAAGGTTGGACTCCCAAAAGTCCCATACCATGCAGAATCCAAAAACCACCCGGGCCTCTCCAGGGATGCAGCCTGGGAATCTTTTTTTTTTTTTTTTTTGAGTCAGAGTCTCACTCTGACACCCAGGCTGGGGTGCAGTGGCATGCTCATGGCCACCACAGCCTCAACCTGCTGGCTCAGGTGCTTCTTCTGCCTCAGCCTTCCAAGTAGCTAGAACCACAGGCATGCACCACTGTGCCTGGCTAATTTTTTGATTTATTGTAGAGAAGAGGTCCAAGTGGCCCAGGTTGGTCTCGAACCCCTGGACTCAGGCAGTCCTCCGCCTCGCCTCCCAAAGTGCTGGGATTACAGGCGTGAGCTACCATGCCTGACTGGGAATCTTTATGATTGCAAAGTTTCCCGGGTAACCCTGGTGTACATTCAGATTTGTAACCAACCAATTGACTCTACCTTTGTGGGCTGCTCCAAAAAAATGTGGTTTAACATTTTCATCACATTGTAACAGCTCCTCGCATTGTGAATCTCACTTTCCCCTTGAAAAATCCAAATAAATTATTTTCCCAAGTTTCTTTGCTGCTAGGATGTGGGCATGTGACAGGCTCTACCATTCAAATGCAAGCTATATAAGACTTTGATTCAGAAAAAAGCTACCTAAGGAAACAGCCTGGGTACTGGGCACGCATTTTTGTTGTTGTTGTTGTTGTTGTTGTTGTTGTTAGCACTGATACTGCAGAAGTAGCGTGTTTCCAGCGTTGGCATCAGTGGCTGCAGCTTGCAGGGTAGCTCCCTTGCCAGGCCAGTTCAGCAGTATGGTTCTACAGCACTCCCAATTTTATTGTGTACTAGAATCATCTGAGGAGATGATTTAATATACTGATGCCTGGGTCCTATTGCAGACAGTATGATTTATGGTGTGGGGTGTAGTAGGCACTCATTCCCAGGTGATTCCAAGTCTGAGAACCTCTGGACTTGAGCCTCTGCCTCGTTTCCTTCTGACAATGCTTTATCATTTTCCCTCAATCAAAATAGCCAGAGTGCATTCTGACGTCGAAAACTAAGAAGCCTGACCAGTACAGATTCCCAAAATCCCTTTCGACTCTCAAAATATAGGATTTTATGGTGTTCCGTCTTTTTTAATTGCTGAAGGGATACCAAGACCATTCAATGGGGAAGAACAGTCTCTTTGACAAGTGTGCTGGGACAACTAGACAGCCAAAAAAATAAACTTGGAATCTTTGGCTGGGTGCAGTGCCTCACGCCCATCATCCCAGCACTTTGGGAGGCCGAAGAGAGAGGATTGCCTGAGCCCACGGGTTCGAGACCAGCCTGGACAACTTGGCAAGATCTCATCTCTACGAAAAATCAAGAAAAATTAGCCAGATATGGTGGCACATGCCTGTAGTCCCACCTACTTGGAAGGCTGAGGTGGAAGGATCACCTGAGCCCAGCAGGTTGAGGCTGCGGTGGCCGTGAGCATGCCACTGCACTCCAGTCTGGGTGACAGAGTGAGACTCCAACTCAAAAAAATAAAATAAAATAAAGTTGGACTCTTCCATAACACCATATAAAAAAATGAACTCGACCGGGCTCGGTGGCTCAGCCTGTAATCCCAGCACTTTGGGAGGCAGAGGCGAGTGGATTGCCTGAGCCCGTGGGTTCGAGACCCACTTGGGCAACTTGGTGAGACCACTTCAATAAATCAAAAATTAGCCAGGCATGGTAGTGCATGCCTGTAGTTTCAGCTATTTGGAAGGCCAAGGCAGAAGGATCGCCAGAGCCCAGCAGGTCGAGGCGGCGGTGGCCGGGAGCGTGCCACTGCGCTCCAGTTTGGGTGACAGAGTGCGACTCCAACTCCAAAAAATAAAAGAAAAAGATAAAGAACTCAAATGGATCAAAGACCCACATGTAAGAGCTGAAATAATAAAGCTCTTAGAAGAAAACATAGGCGTACATCTTTGCTAGATGCAGTGGCTCACATCTGTAATCCCAGCACTTTGGGAGGCAGAGGCAAGAGGATTGCCTGAGTCCAGGGGTTAGAGACCTGCCTAGGCAACTTGGTGAGACCTTGTCTCTACAATAAATCAAAAAATTAGCCGGGTGTGGTGGCACATATCAGTAGTTCCAGCTACTTGGAAGGCTAAGGTGGAAGGATGACCTGAGCCCAGCAGATAGAGGCTGTGGTGATCATGAGCATGCCACTGCACTCTACCCTGGGTAACAGACTGAGACTCAGACTCAAAAAAGAAAGAAAGAAAACACAGGTGTACATCTTTTTGACCTGGAATTTGTCAAATGTTTCTTACATATGACACCAAAAGCACAAGCAACAAAAGAAAAAAAAATAGATAAGCTGGGCATCATAAGAAGTAAAACAACAACAAAAACTTCTGTGCTTCAAAGGACACTGTCAGGAAAGTAAAACGACAATTCATAAAATGGAAAAAAAATTACAACTCATATTTGATAAGGGATTTATATCTAGATATAGAAAACTTCCTACAACTCAATAATAAAAAAAAAACCCCAAGTTAAAATGGTCAAAGGATCTGAATAGATGTTTTTCCAAAGAATATATTAAAATGTCTAATAAACACATGAAAAGATGCTCAACATCATTGCTCTTTAGGAAAATGCAAACAAAATCACAATGAAATACCACTGGGATGGCTATAAAAAGAATACAAGTGGTTGGTAAGAATATGGAGAAATTGGAATCCTCATAAACTACTACTGGAACTGTAAAATGGTGCAACCACATTGGAAAACGATGTGGTGATTCCTCAAAATGTTAAACATAGAGTGACCCTGCAGCTTCGCCCCTTTGTATGTATCTAAGAGAAATGAAAACATATATCCATGTAAAATTGTGTACATGAATGTTCATAGCAGCATTATTTGTAATAGGAGAAAACTGGAAACAAACCAAATGTCCAACTGATGAGTGTATAAATAAAATGTGGGGCGGCAACCCCTTCGGGTCCCCTCCCACTGCGGGAGGTTTTCTGTCCTCTTAATAAATCCTGCTTTCTAAAAATAAATAAATAAATAATAAAGCATGGAATATTCATAAAACGAAATAGGATTCAGCAATAGAAAAGAATGAAGTGCTGATGAATGCCACGGCATGGATGAAGAGTTAAAATATTATACTGGGCGACAGAGTGAGACTCCAACTCAAAAAAGTAAAATAAAGTTGGACTCTTCCCTAACACCATATAAAAAAATGAACTCGACTGGGCTCGGTGGCTCAGCCTGTAATCCCAGCACTTTGGGAGGTAGAGGCAAGAGGATTGCCTGAGCCTAAGGTTCGAGACCAGCCTGGGCAACTTGGCGAGGTCTCGTCTCTACAATAAATCAAAAAATTAGCCAGGCTTGGTGACGCACACCTGTAGTTCCAGCTACTTGGAAGACTGAGACAGAAGGCTCGCCTGAGCCCGACAGGTTGAGGCTGTGGTTCCTGTGAGCGTGCCACTGAAACTCCACTCAAAAAGAAAAAAGAAAAGGAAGAAAGAAAAGGAAAAAATAGTTTTTTGAGGGAATGTTGGGAAAATAATAGCGCATGACTGGTTAGTCTCTTTGCTGTGGTCAGAAAGAAGGTCATGGAAGAGAAGGAATTGTCCTTGGGGTCCTCAGTCTTGTTTCAAGACGTGAGAGCTAAAGCCAGGGAGAAACTCTGGTCTGAACCGACACAGAGCCAAAGGTGATTGGTGTGGTAGAACCAATCCAGAGAGCAGATGCATAATTCCTAAGGAAAGAGGGAATGTAAGAAATGTTTAAGAGCTTTGTACCACAGAACTGTAAATAGGCGTTGCCTCTGAGGAGAGGGCTTGGCTTGGAAAGGGAGAGGACACTTTTACTTTTTATTGTATTTTTCTTCCATGTCATTAAAATTTCTTACAACAAATATGCATTACTTTTTGATGGACAATTTGAAAATGGACTACTTTGCTTTGGCAAGTGTAAGTATGACTATTTAAATGAGAAAAAGATCAGGAAGAAAACCAAGTAGCAGAAGGGAAAGGAGATAGGAGAGAAAAAGAAGGAAGAATGGAGGACAAACATTATCACCGAAAAGGCATTAGGGGGAAGAAGTACATACATTATTATTTCCAATTTTAAAAAACCAGTTCCAGAAGAATTTTTGTAGTACAGAATAACTATTAAAGACTGTGTCCTTCACTTTGTACTTGCCAACTTAAGTGGTTTTCTCAAGGTTACATAATTAAAGGTAAACTAGAATTTTAGTAAAAGAAAGTTAGGGGCGGGCACGGTGGCTCACACCTGTAATCCCAGCACTTTGGGTGGTGGAGGTGAGATGATTGCCTGAGCCCAGGGGTTCGAGACCAGCCTGGGCAACTTGACATGACTTTGTCTCTACAATAAATCAAAAAATTAGCTGGGTGTGGTGGCACACGCCTGTAGTTCCAGCTACTTAGAAAGCTGAGGCGGAAAGATTGCCTGAGCCCAGCAGTTTGAGGCTGCGGTGGCCATGAGCGTGCCACTGCACTCCAGCCTGGGTAGCAGAGTGAGACTCCAACTCAAAAAAAAAAAAAATTGGAATAGTGAGTGTCAGACTAATATTTTAGTTTATTCTATAGACAATGAGAATTTCTTAAAGAATTTTGAGCAAGTGGAATTGTATTCGGTATTGACATAGCAGTGGCTCTCAAACCTGGCTGTGCATCTGAATCATAAAATTAACCTTAAGCTGAGCACAGTGGCTCACGCCTGTAATCCTAGCACTTTGCGAGGTGGAAGCGAGAAGATTGCCTGAGCCCATGGGTTCAAGACCAGCCTGGGAAAACTGGCAAGATCTTGTCTCTACAACAAATCAAAAAATTAGCCGGGCATGGTGGTACACACCTATGGTTCCAAATACTTGGAAGGCTGAGGCAGTTTGTTTTGTTAACCACAGGGTATCCCAGCATGCCACTGCACTCCAGCCTGGGTGACAGAGTGAAACTCAGACTCAATTAAAAAAAAAAATTCAGGTCTTGAGACCTACTACCCTTCTTATTCAGTAGCTTTGCGTTGGGGTCCAGGAATCTGCATCTGTAGATCTCACGTGTTTCTGTTGCTCTGTCCAACTAAAGAACGGTTGGATTCGAGTGCCAGAAATGATGCAGACAGGGAGACAGACAGGAGGTTACTGGAAAAGTTCTGGACAGATGCTGAACTACTCAACTGGAATGGTGGCAGAAGGAAAAGGACGAATATGATCATGATTATGTTGGTAGAATCAGTAAGATTTGGTGGGTGCTTGACATCATGTCCCCTGATGCAATTATCAGTTTGTTTTGTTAACCACGGGGTATCCCAGCACCTCACATGGAACGTGGTAAGGCTCGATAATTTTTGCTGAATGAATGAAAGAATAAATGAGTGAATGAATGAAAGGACATCAAGGCTAACTCCAGGACTTTGAGTAGGGTGACTTTAACACTGATGGTTGAAACATCTCGCTTTAGGACGAATAACGAGACATTTTTCACAGTTGAATTGGAAAGAATGGTGAGATGTGCACTGCCCTAGGGAGTATGGGGGAGTTTGTGCACAAACTTCTCTAGAGAGGGTGTTAGGGCTGGGACAGTAGCGGGAAAACAAGACTGAAGACACTTTTCCTGACTGTAAGGCCTTTTTGTAACTCCAAAATCGAGCTCTGTGAGACATTCAGTCAGGTCATCAGGTCACACATCCACTTCTTCCCCATTGTGGCTTTTTTATTTTTATTTTTTGAATTGGAGTCTCACTCTGTCACCCAGTCTGGAGGGCAGTGGCACGCTCATGGTCACAGCAGCCTTGACCTGCTGGGCTCCGGTGATCCTTCTGCTTCATCTTTCCCTAGCTGGAATTACAGGCATCCGCCGCCACGCCTGGATAATTCTTTGATTTCTTCTAAGAGTTGAGGTCTCACCAAGTTGCCCAGGCTGGTCTCGAACCCATGGGCTCAAGCAATTCTTTCACCTCGGCCTCCCAAAGTAGGCACGAGCCACCATTGTGGCTTTTAGTGAGGTCAACTCACCTCACACCTTCAGTCACCATCCATGATGGAGTCGGTCTCACTCACCCATTTATCAGGTATACTCTAGCTCCTGTCGGCTCATTCCTCCTTTGCACCTATCAAATCCCTCCTCTCCGCAACCTCTACCCTGATCACCACCTATATTTACTTGGTCCTTGACCTTGATCCCTGCCTCCCTTTCACAGGAGAGGCTGGTGGGCTTCTGCTGGCTGGACTCTGAGCATCCTCCTGGAAATGTGTTTATATTTTTACTCTGCCTCCCTCTGCTCCTAGCCACCCTGAGCATCAACTTTAACCTGGGACCCCACAAGACCAGCTTCATTCTCCCCAGAGGAAGGATCAAATAAGCATGCAACAGAGAGCTTTGAAAAAAGAAAAGAAAAGGTTCCTATAGGCTTCTCTGTCACCCTACAGGAGAAACCAAGATATGTGGTCCATTTTTGTTTAAGCTAAATCACGCCTGGGTCAACCCTACCTATAGATCAGACAGAACACCATCTTCCTATGGAATCTGGGGGTTAGTTTAAAAAAAAAAAAAAAGAAGGAGGAGGAGGAGAGGAAGAAGGAAAGGAAAAAAGAAAAAAAAGAAGAACAGGAAAAGAAATGAGCCACCCTCGCACCCAGGTGCTGTATTACATTGGAACTAGCCACGTGACTGTGAGCAAGTCATCTGGCCTTAAATGACGTTGACTTGGCCAGATGGTGTCTACTATCCCTAGTTCTAACATTTTTTGATCTAGTAAATGTATCGCTCTGTTTCTGATATCTCTACCCTGAGGTAGAGAAGTTGGGGGTGGAAAGTGCCCACTAAGATTGGGGAAAAACATGGAAGTGGCACATTCCTTTCTCTCTGGGTGATCGTGGAGGGGGAAAGCCAGGTGACCACGAGGAGTGGCCAGGCTGCAGCGGCTTACCTGAAAAGGGTCTCCATAGCCACGGGCACCTGATGTGGGATCCGGGAGCCAAGAGCTGGAGCCAAATGAAGGTCAGAGGATCTAGGAATGTGAAGGCCATGAGCAGCAGTGGCAATACAAAAATGGAAAGTGATGTTGGAAAATCCCAGGAATATACGGCTTTGCTGAGTGTCTAGTCCCTGCTTTTGGTAGTCAGGCACATTGAAGGGAACCAGGATGGAACTGGGCATGCTGAGGTTGTATCCTGGATGCCGTGGTGTCTCTCAGAGTTTATTAAGTAGCTATTATGTTGTCTGATTTCTCTTCCCCAAACCCCATGCCTAGAGAAGTAACTTTCTGCTGTTATCGATCTTCTCAGGGTTAGATGGATGCAGCTGGAGATCCTCTCCCTCTCTCCCAACCAAGTGTTTTTGAATGAAGGAGCTACATTTCCAATCTTCAAAGGGAATGGTGGATGATGGATAATGCTATTTGAAAAAGGGAAGAGAGCGATGGGTATTTGTGGGACCAAGGGACCAGGCATCATCTTCACAGGGAAAACAGAAGTTTTTCAGGAGTGCGAACTTCTGGGTCTTCAGAGATGTGACCATGTCGCATGTACAGGTTGTCATATGGCATTCTGTGCTTCCATTTTCTATCTGTGAAGGATGCTGCCACTTAGAAAGTCAGGTCTTTTTTTTTTTTAAATTGGACTCCGACTCAAAAAAATAGAGAAAATGTTGACTTCAAAAAATAGAAGAATGGGAGATGAGATATAAGATAGGAAAAAAAAACTATTTTGAAATAGGAAAAGAGTAAAAGAATGCTGCCACTTAGAAAGACAGGTCTTTTTTTTTTTTAATTGGAGTCTCACTCTGTTGCCCAGGTTGGAGTGCAGTGGCACGCTCCCAGCCACCACAGCCTCAACCTACTGGGCTCAGGTGATCTTTCCGCCTTAGCCTTCCAGGAAGCTGGAACTACAGGCATGTGCCATCACACCCGGCTAATTTTTTTTTAATTTATTGTAGAGATGAGGTCTCGTCAAGTTGCCCAGGCTCGCACCTGTAGACTCAGGTAAATCCTCTCACCTCGGCCTCCCAAAATGCTGAAATTATAGGTGTGAGTCACCAAGCCCAGCCTAGAAAAACAAGTCTTTATTGTAAACTTTTACTCTTTTCCTATTTTAAAATAGTTTTTTTTCCTATCTTATATCTCATCTCCCATTCTTCTATTTTTTGAAGTCAACTTTTTCTCTATTTTTTTGAGTCAGAGTCTCACTCTGTCACCCAAGCTGGAGTGCAGTGGCACACTCTGCCACTGCAGTCTCCAACTGCTGGGCTCAGATGATCCTTCCAACACAGCCTTCCTAGTAGCCAGAACCACAGGCACACACCACCACACCCAGCTAATTTTTTAATTTATTGTAGAGACGAGGTCCCACCAAGTTGCCCAGGCTGCGCTCAAACCTCTGGGCTCAGGCAATCCTCTCGCCTCTGCCTCACAAAGTGCTGGGATTACAGGGATGAACCACCATGCCCAGCCTGAAATCAACTTTTAAAAAAACACTTTTTGAACATTCAAACCAATTTTTCACTATTACAAACACTACATAATAAACATCTTTATACATAAATCTTTGTATATTTGTCCAATTATTTCCTGAAGATAAATTCCTAGGAGAATTGCTGAATCAAAAGAAATTGAAGGAATTTAATAAAATTTGCCACAGTATCCTTAAAAATTGTAAAAATATATATGTCCATCAGCCAATTACGACAGTAGCCTTTCCCCATATGTAACAAATGTTTCCAAATCTTTGCTAATCTGAAGAGGTTAAAAAATGTATCTCCTCCTTAAATTAATTTCATTGTCATTATCAAAGGCTTTTGGTTGCATATATTTATTAGCCTTTTTAGTTTCTTTTGTAAGTTTCTTTTGAATGTTATTTTTCTATTTTCCTTTTTCTTATTTTAATAAACAACAAATTTGTTTATTAATAGGAGCTTTTGATCTCTTCAGATTACTCTGTTAGTCCTTTTTCTCAGTGTGTGTGGCAAGTATTTTCTCAGTCTGTTTTATTGTCTTATCTTTGTGGCATTTGTTTTGGTTTGTCTTTTCTGATCATAAAAATTTTATTATTTTTGTTTAGCCAAATCTATCTGATGTTTGCCTTTGGGAGAGAAAATCTTGAAAGAAGCCAGGGGTGAAAAAAACTTAATAATGATTAATCAAATTAAGAATTACATTGGACTTCTCTTCAGAAAACATGTAAGCAAGAAGAGAATGGAGTGAAATAAAATGTTGGAAAAAAAACCCCACAAACCTGGAATTCCAAATCCAGTGAAATTGTCTTTCAAAAGTATAACATAAGTAATAACTTTTTCAGGCAAAAAAAAAAAACTGAAATCATTTGTCACTTTTAAACCTGCCTCACAAGAAATGTTAAAAGAAATTCTTCAGAGCTGGGCATGGAAGCTCACGCCTACAATCCCAGCTCTTTGGGAGGCAGAGGTGAGAAGACTGCCTGAGCCCAGGGGTTGGAGACCAGCCTGGACAACTTGACAAGACCTCATCTCTACAATAAATTCAAAAAATCAGCCAGGCATGGTGGAACACACCTGTGGCTCCAGCTACTAGGAAGGCTAAGGCGGAAGGATCACCTGGGCGACAGAGTGAGACTCTGGCTCAATAAATAAATAATAAAGATAGAGTAGCTGTATTAATTTCAGACAGAGCAGACTTCAGAACAAGGGAAATTATTAGGGAAGATGGATATGACATAATGACAAAGATGTCAATTCTCCAAGAAAATCTAACAATCCTTAATGTACATGTACCTAACAACAGCATGTCAAAATACACGAGACAAAAACCAAAGGAAATGAAAGGAGAAATAGATGAATCCACTATTATCCTTGGAAACTTGAACACTTCTCTATTAGTAATTGGCAGATTCAGTAGGCAGAAGCTCAGCAAAGATATAGTTGAACTGAACACCATCAATTAACTGCATCCAATTGACATTTATAGAAAACTTCATCCAATATAGTACATATGATTTTCAAGCTCATATGGAATAGTCACCAAAACAGACCACATTTAGGGACATGAAACACACTATAACAAATTTAAAGAAATATAAATTGCACAAATCATGCTCTCAAACCACAATAGAAGTAAACTAGAAATCCATAATAAAAACATGGGGCCAGGTGTGATGGCTCATGTCTGTAATCCCAGCACTTTGAGAGGCCGAGGCAGGAAGATTGCCTGAGCCCAGGAGGTCAAGGCTACAGTGAGCCATGATCATGCCACTGCACTCTAGTCTGAGTGACAGAGTGGGACCCTGCCTCAAAAATAATAATAATTTTTTTAATGTGAGTAAAAGAATAAGTCTCAAAAATTAAAAATATTTTGAATTAAATGAAAATACAACTTATCAAAATTTGTAGGATGCAGCTAAAACAGTGATAAGGGGGAAATTTATAGCATATTTTTTTTAAAAAGAAGAAGAAAGACCTAAAAACAATCTTCTGGGTTTCCACTTTAGGACACTAGAGGGGGAAAAAAGCAATATAAACCTGAAGCAAACAGAAGACAATGGTAATAAAAATTAGAGCAGAAATCAATGAAATTGAAGACAGAAAAACAATAGAGAAAAATCAATGAGACCAAAATCCAGTTATTTGAAAAGATCAATATTTGCCTTTGAAATGTGTTTTTTTGCTGAGCAGTGGCTCAAGCCTGTAATCCCAGCACTCTAGGAGGCCAAGGCAAGAGGATTGCTTGAGCTCAGGGGTTCGAGACCAGCCTGGGCAATTTGGTGAGACCTCATTTCTACAATAAATAAAAAAATTAGCCAGGCGTGGTGGCATGCACCTGTGGGTTCAGCTACTTGGAAGGCTGAGGCAGAAGGATCACTTGAGCCCAGCAGGCTGAGGCTGCAGTGACCGTGATCATGCCACTGTACTCCTGTCTGGGCAACAGAGTGAGACTCTGACAAGAAAGAAAGAAATAGAGAGAGAGAGAGAGAGAGAGAAAGAAAGAAAGAAAGAAAAAAAGGAAGGAAGAAAAAAAGGAAGGAAGGAAGGAAGGAAGGAAGGAAGGAAGGTGTCTTTGTAAGCTGTCTCTTTACTAAAAATAATTTACATGTCACAAATGCACCCATTGTAAGTGTACGGTTATGACAACTGTAACTCAGAAACATTAGCCACATATGGCTGGCGAGCACAAAAAACGTGACTAGTGAAGCATAGAAAATACGTTTGTTTTACTTTGTATACTTTAAGGGAAAAGTCATATAAAATTTACCATCTCGATCATTATAAAGTGTGCAACTGAGTGGCTTTTATTACCTTTGAGATGTGGTATAACCACATCTTAGCCTTAGTCCGTTTTCTGTTGCTTATAACAAAATACCTGAAACTGGGTAATTTATAAAGAAAGGGAATGTATTTCTCACAATTATGAAGAGTGAGAATTCCAAGGTGAAGGGGGTGTGTCTGGTGACAGCCTTCTTGCTGGTGGGGACCTTCTGAAGAGTCCTGAGGAGTGACAGAGTATCACCAGGTGAGGGGGTTGAGCTTGCGAATGTGCTAGCTCAGATCTCTCTTTCTTTTCCTATAAAGCCACTGGTTCCCCTCTCATGATAATCTACTAATCCGTCAATTGATTAACCAATTCATAAGGACAGAGCCCTAAGGATCCAATCACTTCTTAAGGGCTTCACTTCTCAATACTACCGTATTGGGGTGTTACATTTCAACATGGGTTTTGGAGTGGACAAATATTCAAACAGCAGCAATCTCTGTCTGGTTCCAAAATATTTTCATTACCCTAAAAGGAAACTCTGCACCCGACAAGCAGTCACTCTCCATTTTCTCTTTTTTCCTGTCCCAGGAACCACTAATCTGCTTTCTGTCTCTTTGGATTTCTCTATTCTGGATATGCATTTAAAAGGAATGATACAGGCCAGCACTTTGAGAGGCAGAGATGAGAGGACTGCCTAAGCTCGGGGTTTGAGACCAGCCTGAGCATCATGGTGATACTCACCAATAAAAAAAAAAATTAGCCGGGCGTGGTGACACATGCCTGTGGTTCCAGCTACCTGGAAAGCTGAGGCAGAAAGATCATTTGAGCCCAGCAGGTCGAGGTTGTGGTGGCTATGAGTGTGCCACTGCATTCCAGCCTGGGCGACAACCTGAGACTCCAACAAAAAAATAAAAATAAAAGGAATAATGCAAGATGTGTCTTTTTTATCTGACTTCTTTCACATAGCATACAGTTTTCTTTTTTTTTTTTTTGAGTTGGAGTCTCACTCTGTCGCCCAGACTGGAGTGCAGTGGCCGCTCCCGGCCACCGCAGCCTCGACCTGCTGGGCTCCGGCGATCCTTCCGCCTCAGCCTTCCAAGTAGCTGGAACTACA